>JACCKW010000053.1:0-37465 GCA_013623355.1 Fusarium bactridioides | reverse complement strand
ACAGGGCAAAAGATCGGGCTATAATCACTAGGTAAGCGATTACAGTGGTGCTTACAGCTGCCTATAGAGCCTTATAGCGCTGTTACGGTAACCAATCGTAACAGCTAATCTACTATATCGTAAGTAGCCTAGCGCTAATAGGAGAGCTTAGCAGCGCTTACAAACGCGCTTACTGTTGCAAAACAACGGGAGGCCCCGGCCCACCTCTAGACCACGGAGGCTTAGATGACGAAAGTTGATATTGATAGTCTAGCTTTTTCCATTTCCTTCCTGTGATTCATGCTTTAAGTGCGCTGCTTGGTCTGACAATAATGATAGTAGCCGCCAGCATTCATCCCGCGATGACAGTATCCTGTCGGTGCAGGCTGATCTCCGTTGGGGATCCCGTCGGGACATTGGCAGGTTGGGGTACTTGTAGGGGACGGGAGGGATGCAGCAGTACAATATGTTTCGTCCACTGCCTGGCAACCCGGGGAGCCTTGATCATTGACGCAGAGGTACTTTCTTCTGAGAGGATGCCCTCTTTCACATTCAATTGAGAATTTCTGATCAGAAGCGCACTTGAGAAACAGCTTTCTTTCTCGATATCCTGGCTGCCCATCGTCCGTGGTACAAGATTTGTATATCCCAGATGTCAAATCCTCGGCCACTATGCACAGATCTCTGCCCAAGAAATAGGGACCTTTTATGACCTTGCAGCCATTCCCTCGATCGTCAGTGCATGGAACTAATTCTGCCCCTGGTCGGAGGTGTCTTTTGAAGATTCCATTATTTGGGTTACAAATAAGCGGTTGGCAAAGCTCTTGGCTACATTGAGGAAGAGTGGATTTGTCGGTGAGTCCTGTAACTGCACTAGCCGTAGTAATGCATGTAAATAAAAAGTTTCTGATTAAGGAGGCTTTCATATTTGATGGCCGATAATTGTAGATGTAAGAATGTAAGTATAGGTATCATTGCGGAAAGTGTAGGAGAGAATAGAGAGTATACATATACTGCACAGCATAGTAGCCAGCTAATTTTAACAACCCTTTCGCCGCAACGTCTCAATCACAAACTACAGGACAGCCCCCTCAATCCTGTTAGATATGACATTCCAGCTAACATATCTAAGCCATAACAGCTAAGAGCTCGGGGTGGTCAAGTCACATGGAACTGACTAGTAAGAGTTCCCATTGCTTAGATAGGTAACTTTGTAAGGAGACCATTCCATAGCAAGAAAAGGGACGAAAGTAGGGAGAAATATCAAGACAACATTCCTATATGTCAGTTTTTGTTCTTGCGTTGCCGTGTCTGGCTCTCCTCTCGCAATCGGATTGCTAATATCACTCCAGTAGGCAAATCCGACTCAAGGTTCTAAGCTACTAGCACATCTTTCAACCGAATTAAACCACAATCTACTCGTCAGTGTTCTGCTTAGCTTGAAATGCTGATTCCTGCTTAACTTCGATCAACATTGTAGTGATAGCATATTATATAAGATTACAAACATTAAACTCTCGATCAAGTATTTATAATTGCTAATATAGAATAATAGAATTTCTCAGTCAAGGATTCCATGTTCTATTGCAGAGTAGTGTATTATATAATTTAGCTTACTTATAGTTACCTACTACTGTTACAATCTAAACGGCTACATTACGTGTAACCCACTTGTTACTTTTCCATCTCCCACTTCTCCCATAAGAGTTGCCCAGTCATCGTAGGATTGACACTTGCATAAACTAACAACGCTCTTTTCTTATTGTCCTAAGTGTATATACATACATCAGCACTAGATAAAACTTAGCTCACTAGCTATTAATAAAACATCTTTACCTAAGTATGCCTAACCTATATTATTTACTGTCAAGAGACGTAACACTCTGTAATGCTTAGTATCTACGTCCTACATATCTGCTAACATAAACCTAGTATAAACCAGTTTATCCCTTAGGAATTATAACCATTACAGTTACCTACTATTAGTTGAAACATTTTCAGGGAACCGGACTTACTAGATATGTGGATGCTTTACGGGACTGCAACCTATCCCTTTTGTCTGATGATCATTAGAGATTTTAGTAAAGACATACAGTGGGATGCAAAAAGTATTCGCATCCCCCCCTTATGGGGCCACCTGACCTAGCCCGATTTGGACCGCGTTTTCAACCTTGCTTTTGCACATTACACCTGTTCTAGGTGTATTAAAAATACAAGCTCAAAGTAGCACCCTTGACAACTTCCCGATCCGACTAGATAATATTCTCTTAAACAAGGGGGGATGCGAATACCTTTTGCATCCCACTGTATTTCTTTTGAAAATACGCTCAGACATGTTACCTAGCATTACAAGTAAAACCCAAATTTCCGTATACGAGGTGGGTCTCAGCTGTCTTAAAAAGTAGCAAATAATCAAGTTTTTTATGCTTACGACAGCAAGTGGAATGTTCAGGCCAGATTCAGCCAGCCACTCTCAGACATTATTGTATGGTTGGCAGGCCGAAGAGTAGTTACATCGGATGTGTGAAGTATCCCATTGAGAATATCAGAAACGTCTGTTCTTATTAAGGTATAGTAGTACCCATTTAGATTGAGTTTCCTATCCCAGTGTTTACATTCACGCTCTAAGCTAGTAGTCGCTTGTTAACATTAAGAAACCCATCAAACTGTCTTCCTTGCTAATTCTAACGGTAAAAGATTGTCGGGTAGTGCCTCTTTTGATTACCTTTGATTCCAAATATGTTGGGAAATTGCGGACGCCCAATCATCCAGTTAGATAGAGCTCAATCTGCTACGTTTACCTTGCCGTCGCGCACTGACTATGACGTGTCAGGTATCAAATTCTTCCCTGCCGTGTCTTTACTAGCAAAAGACATGTCTCACTTGGGCTGTTGACCGACAGTTAGAGACAGCCACTGTAAGTTTTACAGCCGTATTATCAAAGACATAGTCTAACTGTGACTTGATGGTCTCGTTCGGTAACTCACCTTCCGATGGTTGAGGCCGAGTCGCGCCAACCCGCGATACCCCACAAGTGATAGGCTGCTTTGATAAACTAGATTCAAATTTATCACTTTAAGACATATGGGTCCGCCACATATTCTGCAGGGAAAGGACTGTTAGATAAACAGGGAAATCAAGGAAATCAAGTGATAGCATGACTTCTCGAGCCAGAAACACTCAACAAGACGGCTTGCAGTGTTAATCGTCGCTAATATAACGGAACGATATTAAAGAAAGTCCCCCCTTACATTATGATCCACATTGACGTGTCGGAGTTGTAGCTCACCCTTCGTTGTAGTGACTCAAGCCACGGGGACCAGGAATGGGCGGGGAGCAATTGCACCCATGTCGATAGCTGGATATTTTTTCAAATCAGCAGATAGCTAGGAATTAAAACCAGTTAGTAACATGAAAATGACTCTTCCCCTGATATAAGTATGATAAGGTTAAACCCAAAGTTTACTCCAGTTCTGGTTTGATAGCTATTCAATTCCTGTCTAATAATTTATTAACTTAAGATAAGTTAAGGAAGGCATTAGAGTAGAATAACTAAGAACTTGTTTCCAGGGTTAAGAAATACCAACCACGCTCATTTTCTTCTAACAAGATACTAGGAACCTAGACATTTGCTATGTCCTCTATTTTAGCTGAATCGGACTTATTATTCTGCTCATAGCCGGTAATGATCAACAAGGGTGAAGTGAGACAAATCTAAGCCAGAAGCCGTATTCACCAATTGTTTAATGCAGTGCGGCCAAGGATGTCATAAAGCAAATTTAGCAAATATACTATAACGAGAATACACTAGCTAGGGGTTGTGTTTCTAAAGAAAGTGCCTAATAGAATTTAAAGGATTAGCAATATAAACACAAAGCCCCTGAAATGAGAACTGATAGCGTATGAGCTGGGTTATAAAAGCTATAAAGTATTATTAATTTTCCAAAGATTACCACTACCCAAATCACAAGAATACAGCCCCTCAACTCCTTACATTTTACAACTTACATCCTATTCAAACTTATTCCATATCCTTATACAACTACTCATTTATTGGAGTACTTTTCTTTTGGAAAAATATTGAAAATGAAGATCTCTATGTTTTCTATGTCCCTTGCTCTTATAGGAGCCGCAAATGCCCAGGAAGCCTGCGAAGAAGGCAAACGAGTCAATATTAGCCCCAGTTATACTGTTGAGTACAGATGTAACAAATACCGAATAGGCCAGACTCATGAAAATGTCCTAAGATATGAAGACTGCGCTGCTATGTGCGAGGCTACAGGTCTTGACGTCTGCACCTACCACGCGGATAGGAAGATTTGTATCGTTGGTGATCCAAATGGCAGGGAAGGCTCCTTTGCCGGATACACCTACATGATCAGGGTCCAGAACGACGACGTCGATCCTTTCCCTGACGAAGAGGATCCCTTCCCTCCAACCTGCGAACAGCAGAGAGATAATTTCAAGGCCAAACTGGACAAATGCCAGGCAGACCTTGAAGCGGCATCGAAGAAGCCCTCCTGTGGTGTCGACAAATGGGGCCAAGGCTATTACGATACGAAGACTGGCATGAACATTGCAACTTGCAAGGCTGCGTGTAATGCCGACGGCAAATGCCTCTCTTATAGTGCCAATCGGGGCAATACTGGCCCAATCAATTGCTATCTCTACAGTAAGGAGACAGCCGATGTGCCCGACAGGAAGTATGAAAACTTCGTTCAGTATGACAAGCGTTGTCCCTAGGGAACTTTCTTGGCCGTATCAGATAACCGGCATGCCGTTATCTAGGTAGAAAGAAACGCTTGATTGGAAGATTGTCCGCTCTTCTTTATCTGTTTTCTTTTATATACTACTGTGTAGGATCTACGTGGAGGTGTTAGGTTGCTGCCTGGAGGCTGATGGAACACATGATTTTTGAGGTCTTTCAGAGAAATAGAATTCTCCCTTTAGTATTAGCAAAACAGAAACCCCCTCGTTATTTGTGTCTTGCATAAAGAATCTAGTTCCAATATTTCTCACAAGCGCCCAGTCCTCAGGTCCTAGTAATCTAAGGCAACGCGATAGATAATCAATTACGAAAACTTGCTTCACTCCGGTCATATGATCCATATCTAATACAGGATCTGAAATATATCCTGTCTATGAGTTTGCAATTTGTGAATGACTCTGCTTTGATTCAAGATTCACAAGTCGGCCAAGAGATCTAATTTCCACGCTGGGAGCCGCTCCGAAAAGCTTCGGACTTGATTGTGACACATGAATTCCGCTTCCGTCGCTAGCGCACGCTAAATGTCTTAAAATACGAGCTGGTCCCCGCGCTGAAGGCCAAGACAATGATCCTCCAAGATATGGAAAGAAAAAATGGTGTTTAAGACATGTCTTCAATCGTATTCTGAGTCATGCCAAATATTCACGATATGAAGGGAGGAAGAAATGATGTACTAGGTTGACTGAGGGGCCCTTTCTTCAAAGACATGAACTTGTTTGGTTGCGCTTTTACGATTGAGAAAAGAAATTACACTCCGTTTTCTAACGCCAGTACACAATCTCACAGACGAGGGTCGTATGATCGCCAATTCCACTTGCTCATTTCGCAGCTAGCTGGTTCAAGTATTACAGACCTTGATTGGTTGCCTTAACTAACGAGTGAAATAATGGGAACATTGACATGAAGTGCTACTTCACTTTGTGAGTTCTGTTTTGTTGCACAAAGGCTGGGGTTTAGGTGTCAGCATTATCTTTAGTTATCAAGCAATCTGACATCCCTCGTATCCACTCACAGGACCCTTGCTCTATATCGCCTAGACCCACGAGACAAGCGGTCCGGAGCATCTGGGAAAGAATGGCAAAAAAGTGAACACTATCGATCCAGTCGGCTGCAACTTTCTCCTTCCTAATTTTTCTTGGTCACTTAGTGCCACAATTGAAAGTCCTTCATTGAGACATTGCTCCCTCACCGCCCATTCCCATGTCTTATATGTAGCTTGTACCACCAGGATTGTGATTCTCATGTATTAGCGTAGGTCGTGGACACCTTGTTCCGCCGCTTGTGGGCATGAGTTGCGATAACTATTGAAAATGCTTCTAGATTTGCGACATCGTAGTCACATGAAACAGGTTAGTTTCTTTCTTTTTTTTTTTTTTTTTTTTTTTTTTTTTTTTTTTTTTTTTTTTTTTTTTTTCCCATTATGTTCTACTCTAGCTGAAGATTTGTGGCATGAATATTTCACAATCAATGTAAGGGAGCAGAACGAAGTCGTTATGGTACGAACATCATCGTTACAAAGGTACTGAGGTGGATCAACTCCGTTCCTCTACGTATTTTTCAAACACGAAAATATTCACGGTATGCAAGTGGCGTCATAGATTCGTCCAGACATACCAGATGAAGGGTGGAGAAGGAAGCGAGGAGAAAACTTATACAATACGATATGATACAAGAACTATTTAAATTCTACCTATGTCGCACTCCTTCCCCCGGGTGCTTTCCCATCTCAATGATTATTCAGACCTTCTTACCAATTTAACCTTACCATGAAGAACCCCATCATCCTGACTGCAATCTTTTTGCTTGGCTTGCCTCTCACCTTGGCAGCACCCCCCCAATGCGGAATTCCGGGGGACGGCAGTACGTCCTACAGGACAACAAATTTGAGAAGTGCTTCTGAATGCATTCACACTTGTGAAAGCGAAGCTCGGTGCCTTTCGTCAGAGTTCAGACCTTCGAATGGTAATTGCTGGCTTTACGACAAGCCTGTAGCGCAAGCGAAGACAAGAGAGGATACTACCGGAACCTACGTCTTCAACGACAAGGGATGTCCTTGGCTTCAATGCGGTCTGTCTGCCGACGGGTCAGACTTTCACGATACAAAGATTGTCAGGAGCACTGCAGAATGCCAGGCTGCTTGCAAAGATGATACGGCATGTCGTTCGTCAGAGTTCCGGTACGACAATGGGAAGTGTTGGCTATATAAGAAGCCTGTTTTCGCAGCAAAGACAAAGGATAAAGATGGTACACATGTTTTCTACGATCGAGATTGTCCACCTTTACAGTGCTGGGTAGCAGGTGATGGTACAGCCTATTATACCATGAAAACATTCGGCAGTGCCAAGGATTGTTTGCACGCCTGTAAGGAGGACATTAGGTGCCTTTCTGTGGAATACGGAAAGCCTAGTGGCAAATGCTGGTTCTATGACCAGACTGTCGCGGTGGCCAGAACCAAAGATGCAAGGGACGACTGGATATTTTTTGATAAAGACTGCTCCTTGGTAGCGTAGCTGAAACGCTTAAAGGGCCCCTAGTGTAGTTGGAGAATGACATGGTTGTGTAGAGTAACTTAAATAAGAGTAGTAGCTGGCAGATACTAAATGAGGAAAGAGGTATAAAGGCTTCGGTTTCTGTGTGTCAAACATCTTCTAAGTTTATGTTAGCAGAGGCACGCAGCGTAGAACTAAGCGTTGTGGAGTATCGCGTCTCTTGGTAATAAGGGTCTTGGTAACTGGTGTAGTAACCTTGCACCCTATAAATCGACATGCTGTTATTCAGTCCAGGACCCTGGTACCTCACCGAAGAGGGTAAACAGCAATAAATTCATAGACAACGTGCATATAAAAGCGAAAGTTATTTAGAAAATCCATTCTTTCTCTCTTTTGATCAAAGACAGCCATGTTGTTGAACCGAGGCCTCTATGTGCAAATGTGTAGGGCATTGGTAAGCAAGGCCGTCTATGCAAACGAAGCTTAGAATAAAAAGAGGCTAGGTCACATAACTAAAGGAGACTCTAATGGTCGTAGGTTAGGCCTGATCCCTAAATAGGCGCAAGAATCAGAATACACAATCAATTCAGTCTAACACCTATAACAGTTTGACCAGGCTAAACCTCCTTTTCCTAGCTACACGAAACCCAATCATACAAAGAGTTTTATCAATATGGTAATTCAGTGCCTCCTATAATACCCTACATAGGAATAGATACGATAAGAAAGTAAGGAAGGAGGGTAAATGATTCAATTTGATAGCTTTCCCTGTCGATAAGACAACATGCCAGCCTTATAACCTCGCTGAAAGACAACTCTTTAACCGCAACGCTTGTCGTATGTGACAAGGTTCGGAAAAACAGTTGGTTGCAGCTGTGAGTCTTTACATTCCTGATCATAAAGAGAGCATATGCCCATGCCGTGTCGGTTTGAAGTGCTGTACGAGAGACATCGAGTATCGGCATTACATGCCATCTTGCAGTTCGCAAGAGGTATGTTGTAAAGGTTTCTGATTGGGCGGAGCGAAGAAGCCTTGTTGATTCCACAGATGGGGGCTGGGGCTGGGGCTGGGACCGGTGACGGTGTCCCGCAGTTGGCACGACAGGTGTTCAATTGACGTTCTGCCTCATCCAGCCTACGCCTCAGATCATCCTTCTGTTCCTCGCAAGACTCAGGGAAGGGATCCACAGACCCTTCCGGGACCCTGACCATGTACGTATACGCAGAGTGCGTACCTTCGGCGCCGTTAGGATCGCCAACAATGCATAGCTTGCTGGCCGATTTATATGTACAGACTTCAAGATCTGAAGCCTCGCACATGGCCGCACAGTCCTCGTGACTCATAACGTTATTGTAGGGTCGCCCCATGCGGTATTTACCACATTTATACTCGACGGTATAGCTGGGGCTGATGGTAACGCGTCTACCTTCTTCGCAAGCTTCCTGGGTATTTGCACCCCGTATAAGTACAAGAGACATGTAGAGGGCAAGAGTCTTCATATCTAGGATCGTTTCTGAACAAATAACAGATAGTAAATAGCTTTAATTAAGGTAAGGAATATAGAAAGTAAAAGTGGAAGTGTTTGTATGGTAGTAATCTAAGGAAGTAGTAATCTTGGAAATAAAAGCTACCCTTTTATAGTTTATATACATAGGGTTGAACAGTGTTACCTTGTATTTTATAGGCAGTGTATTAGCTATGAGCTTGTTTTATTAATACTCTAGTTACCTATCTGGACTGCACTTCACGAGTGCGCTTAATTAATAAGCCAACCCCAACTATTGCATAACTTTCTTTTGAATCAAAAGATACAAAGGGCGACCTGATGATAGCTTTGGCTGAGCATTCGTAGAAAGGCTAGTGAATGTAATCTCTGATTGAGATTTGTCTTACTCCGCCCTTAACAGTAATTGCCGGCTATAAGTAGAACAGTAAGCCTAAATTAAAAGAGAGAGCGTACTAATATAATAGGTGCCTAGAATTCTATAGGGCATAGTTAAGTGCATTTCTATACGCCTTAACTCTGAAAACTGTTTTTAACTGTTACATTCGAATACCTAATCTGTTTCCAGCTTTGCGTAAGAATGATAATTATTAGACAGAGGTCAGATTTGTTTCCAGCAATAGTCGGCATGGACCCCGGGTTAAACTTGTTACAGTCATGCCAGGGAGACTTGTGTCTATGCCATCATTCTTAGCTCCTCCGCTTTCCACTGACGGTCTGTAACGTAGTCGGCTTTTCATACAGAAGCAATTAACTCTCTCCCTTATTCCCCTTGAACCAAGCCACAAATTTACCATGCTGACTAGGATAATAGTTTGAGGGACAGCTACTCTGATATTAGTCCATTACGTCAGTAACTGCAACCACAGCAACCTGTCCTTTTAGCCTTTCTCTAGTTGAGGGGTACTGTTAGCATTCACTCCGATTCCTTAAGCTCCCTTTTAATATGTTAGTCTTTTCTCTTTCCCTGCATATGTGGCGCATCTATATGTTTTTAAGTGGTAATTCTAATTGGAGCTTGTTCAAGCAGTAGTTTAATTGTGGGGTACGAGGGTCAGCGCGGCTCGTCTATAGTATCCGATAGGTAGGTTACCGATCCAGCCATTCCAAGTCGGAGTTGGGCTGTGTCTGGGATATGATTGTAGTTAAGGCTAAGCCCCCCCCCCCTCTAACATCTAATCCACAATTAAAGTGAGACATGTCTCCAGTTAGCAAGAAATAGCACGGGATATTGGAACTCAACACGTTACGGTTGTTGCCTAATGGCAGGGTAACCAGAACAGGATCAGCTGGATCCAACGGTATAGTTAGGCATCTGATGGAAAGACAATAAAGCCAGTGTTATTGCCTATTGTATTAGAAATCGGGGGCAACTGAGAGAAAACTTGCCGCGCCAATTCTTTTACTCCACATTTTCGCCACAGTTAAAACCAATAAGGATACCTATTCCGTGTCAGCTCTCTGCATAGTTTTTTTTTATTTTGCTTATATTACTAAACGGGTACCGGCCTAAGGTGTTACTCTAGACATTGGGATGGAAGACATAGTTACATTTTTAGTTTACCCTGCCAAGAAAGCTAGATCTTTTTGAATATCTTAGTGAGGCGCTCTCAAGATCTGCTATAGCTAGTCTCTAACCAGGAAAAAGTTCGAAAATCGTTACGAGTCGCTGGCTGAACCTGGTCTCGGAATCTAAGTTGCTAGCGTTACTATGGATAATTTGCTTGTTTGCAATGGAGCAACATCGCCGAGACCTTGTCTTATGTACGAAAGTGTAGGTGTTACTTCTGGTAATTAGTGATGTATGTCTTAGCGTCCCTTTAGAAAAAAAAGAACGTTTTCTGAGACATCATAACTAACTATGACACAAAAGGGTCATTTACAGTTACACAGCATTGCGAAAAGAACGCGTCACTCTTTTATCATGCAAGGGCCGTGCCCCTGTCAACTTCATTTATTTCTTTTACGCTTTACCGTGTTTTGGATACTACCTGTCTTAGCAATGGTTTCCGCTTCCCCGAAAGAGTAAACTAATGGTGGCTACGAGAGCCAGAAATCAGTTGTACTGGTAATCAGGAAGCTAGAACCGGTTGGTCATTTATTAATGTCTTACTAAATATTACCAGCCGCAGACGCGTGTGTAATCAGTATTCCAAGTAAAAAAACACTTGTATATATGATGGATGTAAGCGTCTTATGTATAGCGTTCAATAGGGAACGACTTGATAAGCTTCTCTGCTTCCTAAAGATATAAACTAGATTTAAAACCCCATTCCGATCTCTTGCTCTCTATGAATGGATTAGAGGTAGGTATGTGCGTATAAACAATTTGAAATTATCAATATAACGTCTAGGTTACAGTTAGGTAGGCTGGTTCTTGTGGTTGAAATCTTCTTTTCCCGCGTTACCTTGTTATGATATAGGCATGTACTAACAATGTGTTCGAAACTATCGATACAAATCCAAGCACTTTAGGTAATGATCAGTTGAATGAGGCGCCAGCAAGGTGACTTCATCCAGAGACGGCTAGAGACCTTGACTGGCTCTGCCGCGTCTGACTAAGGAGACTGAGGCTAGCTGACCTGGAACATGCATTCCAGCTGCAGGTTTCCAAATGGTTCAGGAGCGTCGGTAAAATACTATAGCAATAGTCAGCTTTTCGCTGTCTTAATATGGAAGACAGTGTCTAGTGGATCATGGGAACAAGAGTCTCGGCAAGTGTCATTAGCCGATGGTCATCGGAAGCCAAACGCGGGACACCCGTGATCCACCCGTATAGAGGAATAGGTATTACACTGGAATAATAGGGCTGTCGGGTAGAGTAATACGAGGTGTAATTTCTCAATTCATCTAAATATGACGAATCTAAAACATCTGCTAAAAGGAGGTGGTATAACCAACTGCTTTTTGCCCTAATCAGAAATTACATATCTTTACTTTCCAATCAGAGGAAACAGGGAATGAAATCATATCAGTTAAAAGCTGTATGTATTTCCTGCATTTAAAAGACCCAGGTTTCCTACCCCTTCTCTTCATTAACTACCAACTTGAACAAGAGTGATAGCAAAGCTACTTGAATAAAAAATATGAAGATCGATACTGGTACCTTTTTCTTCTCTCTGCTACTAGTAGGGTCGGATATCCTGGTCAATGCACAATCCAGTTACAAATGTCCTGAGGACAAGGACAAGACAATTATCAGGTAAGCGGTACACTGTCATTTCATGTCTAACATTAAAAAACTAACCCTTGATTAACAGAAACGACAAGAACTACAGACTTCATTGCGCCGAAGGCATTAGGGGCCTGGCTTTCGAAACCGTGCCTGGCGATGATGCTGTGCAATGTGCCGAGGCCTGTGCTGCCAATTCAGCGTGCAAGCACGTCACGCATAATGGAAAAACCAGTATGTGTGAGTTAAAGAAGGATGGGGAGCTATTCCCATACACGAGACAACCCTACATGACATGGTATTTCATCGGAGAGGTCGCCACCGCTCCCATCACAGGTGACACTGGGGACAATGCTCAGAAGCCTGAGACTGGAGATGCCAGTACAGGACCGAGCGATAACAGCAGCAGTAAAACATCTTATTCCTGTCCGGAAGACAACCTCGAAACATACACCACGTAAGTGACAGGTTTTCAATCTCACGGAACGAAAACAACTAATAAGAATTGTAGTGGTGGCATTACCTACGAGCTTCGCTGTGGTCATGGACATGCTACAGGGCACTGGAGGCCAGAGCCAGCAGAAACCCTGAAGGAATGCGCTGATCGGTGCGCTGCAATTGAAGAATGTAATAGTTGCGATTTCCAGCGGCATACCAAAGAGTGCTATCTCATGAAAGCACCGTCGGTGAGCACGCCTTGGTCCGGGAATTTGGGAGATGCCTGGTATCCGGCTCAATGCCCTGACGTCCGGGCAACGAAGGCCAGCGAGAAACCTGAAGTGACTAGTGACATTTCTTGCCCCGAGAGTAAGTCCATATCTTCCTACTGGCTGCTGGATCAGATCGGATTTCTGACTTGTATTTTCAGATGATGGAAAGATCTCCGAAGGATCTGATGGGACGTGGTTCTATCTTCAATGCTGCACCACTACAGATACTGCCGCTGTTCTTGATCTCGTTCCTGTCTCCAACGAAAAAGAGTGTTTGGAGAAATGCGTTATTTCTAAGAAATGCAAGAGGTTTGTGCTACAATAAAGTGTCAGACGATCAACGTTCAAGATGAATACTGACTTATAAACAGTTTCACCTATACTGCTCCGGGGGGTTCAACCTCTAATTGTAAACTTTATGGACATGGGAAATTTTCGCAGTTAAAGCAACCAGGTGCTCTCTATGCATTTGCCACGGACCCCCCAACTGAAGAATCCAAAGTGCCCAATACCAAGTTATGTTCCACTAAGTGTCCAGACGCTCATGGCCAGCTTTTCGTTAGTCCAACGGGTGAGGTATGTAAACATCCTTTGAATAGCCTTTTCACTTTTTGAGAGCTGATGTGTGTACTAGAATTTCCAGATAACATGTGACAAACGTCATGGGACCACGTATCTCAAAATTGATCGCCGCCCGTCTTTCGAAGCTTGTATGTCTGCATGCGCTGCTATGACTGCTTGTCATAGCGCAGAGTATGAACCTCGAACTCAAAAGTGCTACTACGGAAACAACCACAACCAGCCTGGCATCGACGCTAAAGCATTCATGAGTGCCCATTCTCTCGGATGTGCCGGCGCATGTTCTACCTGTAAAAAGGGTTGTGATGGCCTGGATGATGAACCCCTCCCTCCTGACGTTCCTGGATGCGATGGCGACCATGGCAGCATCATCACCTCTGGCGGTGAGGATTTCCGTCTGCAGTGTCGGCACTGCTATCGTAGCAACAGCTCTTTCAAAGCTGAGGGCGCTATGAATATGGGTGATTGCGCCAAGGCTTGTGCTGACAACTCCAACTGCCACGGTGCGAACTGGATGGGTCCCGTTACGGGCTGCTGGATGCATCCTGCTGCGGAAACCAACGGTGAGGCTGTACAATTCTACCGCGATTCTCGATGTGACGCTTTGATGCCGCAGAATAGAGGCCTGGCTAATTTCGGCAATGCCAAGGTTGACAACCCTCCGTTCACAACAAGAGATTGGTAGAGATATAGGTAGCATCTATATATCACAGATAGTTTTCGAAACTTAAAAATATAATCTTGACTTTGTCAACTAAAGAATTAAAACTGTGGAAATAGATAGATAAGTAATCATATCCAGCAAGATCAGAAGACAGCGCTTATTAGGGTAACAAAAAATCAACTTCGACTCTGCCTGCTGGGTTGTAGAAACTCCGATATAAATTAAAATAGCGCTATTGAAGTTAGGAGGCAGATTCGTAGAGCAGAGTGCAGGGGCAGAATCGTAGACATTCCAGCAGGTAAAATAGCCTAAATTAGTATATATTAATTTATTATAGTAGATTTCAGGTTTAGTGACTATACTTCTTTACTAATGCAAATTTAAGCTAGTGGGGTCATTAATCAGTTGTGCAAATAGGGACAGGGTTGGCGGGATCGTGAGTGTCTTTGTCAAATTCGAGCGCCGACCAGAAAACAACAATTAAAATCTGCCGAAAATCAACGATAAGGGACAAGCATATAAAAAGTAGATAGAACCGTAGTCCAAGGCGAAATTAAATAACTAGCAAGTACCAATCCCATTTTAATCTTGTTTCGCGGGTTCTATCTTATTTTCTCTACCATATTCCATCATCAATCCAGTTCGAGACTCAGGCCTGTCAAAATGCTGCTTACCAAATAACGTTACACCCTTGTTCGTGGCTCACGGCGGCGACAATGTCGTTGCGTTTAAACGCGTACGGTACCCTGGTCAGTCTCCTGGAGCCAATACGATGAAGAATAAACGCGTACGCTGGATTCACTTTAATGTCTTAACCCGAGAGGGAACACGAAAGCACGTGAAGCTCAGGGTTGGAAGAGAATCCTGCCCAACAATATCATGAAGATGCTCCCCCAAATGTATCAATAGTCCACGGCCAAAATAAGTTAAGTCGATTCTATAGAGAGACAGCAAGTCTACTATTCAAGATACTGTACAGCAGTTATTGCCTTCTTAAGGTAACTATGAGATTGAACAGAGTGTACATAATACTACAATTCTTAGTATAGAAGCATGTGTCAGATATTACACTTATTCTTCTCTAGAACTACGATCTACTGCACCAGTCTTCAACTTAAGCATAAGAAAAGAGGCATTCTGTCAAATCAGCGCAATAATGTCGGCGTGTCGGCAGTTGATATCAAATGGACTGTCCCATCCCTGCATGATGGCGCGCCTCGTAATCTCACTTGATTATCCCGTTACAGAAAGAGCCAATCATAAGACTCGATACCTGTGATAATGCTCTCTTCACATCGTGTCGAACAGACTATGAAAGGCAAAATCAGTAGGCACGAACTCTATCTATACGAATGTAAACATTACAAGCAGATGTAGTTATCACCAAAACAAAACAAGCAAGTAGTCTAACAAAGATCCCATTTCTACTTGTATAGCTAAGGAGCATAGTTATCAACTTTACATAAATTCATTCTATACACGCCACTATGGGTCGTCGTGCATTGTCAGTGCAAGAAAAGGCAGATAAGGCTGCGCAGGAACGAGACCGGTCGAGGCAATATCGTGCTGCAGCCTTTCAGAATAACGCTTTGCTTTCGGACGATTCTCGTCTACCTGTCATTACGAGCAGCTACCTATCGAATTTTCTGCAAAACCTACTTATCGAAACAGCTAGAGAAGGAAGCTCTCTGTTCAGTATGTATATTTTCTACCCAAAATTTAACGTCGGGCTAATATTTTGACTTACCAGCATATAGTAATGAACAGCAAGATAGCATTACCTTACACCAAATAGACAACCATCCAGTTTCTGGTGTTCTCCGAAGAAGCCGAGCCCCATCCCCTAATCGGCCTAACCGGTAGGCCGCTGGCAGTTTGGGCCAAACTGCCAACCTCCGAAAATGGCACGGGCCAATAGTAATGCGGGGAACCCCTGTCCGGTGGAGACAGGACAGACAACAGGGGAGGCCAAACTACCAACCCCAAACTACCAACCTCGCGAGCAGCCAATCACAGACTCAGAGTTAACCCCAAGTCTCCACTTCGGTCCTTAGGGTAAGCCAGGGCAGTCCACCTACGCTACCTCTCTCTTTTTCTCTCCATCCCATCTCAATCCAGAAAGGCCAGCTATAACCAACTAGCTGAATTATTGTATATCCAACCACACATACAACCTAACCGATTAATTATGGCTACGATGGCCCAACAGCACCTGCCAGACTCACCACCCAGCAATCCTGATAGCAATACCCAGGCAACGGGGAGAGGAACAGACGGGTCAGAAAGAGGACAGGGCAAAGGAAGGTGGCTTCTTTACAATGAAGAATATCAGTCACTGATCTGTGCCTTCCACGGCTATGCAGTCCGTTTCCGTAACCTGGAAGGCCACCTAAAGGATCGCCACCCAGATCTCAGCCATCAAGTCCGCAGCGATCTCATCCGCCGTCACAAGGGCCTACTACCAACGCCACTAGAGGAGGGACCAAGGGAGGATCAACTGGCCCGGCATGGCTCGTCTAACCCGGCCGAGCCCGTCGAGGGTCTCCCCGTCCACCGTGGTTTCGCATGCACCCGGCCGGGCTGCGGGTACCTCACGCCGAGCTGGAAGTGCCTACGCATGCACTTCAACGACAAGCACAACGCCAAGGCAGCCAAGAGGAAGACCCAGGAGGACCTCTGGGCCGCCGTGCATCTACAGACCTTCTTTACCGGTCCAAAGAGGGCGATCCGTTACTTCTGCGTTCGCGAAGTGGGAAGAGGGAAAGGAGAGAGGGAGGAAGGGGGGGGAGGTGAGAGAAGAAGGAGAAGAGGAAGAGGAGGAGGAGCGACGACGGTTACCCAGCCAGAAGACCAGATGACGATCGCCCACATCACCAAAGGATGGTCACTACAGCAGGAGGAACAAGAAGAGATGCAGAAGGTCATGGACGAAGGTATCTTGAGGCACGAGACGACCAACTGGCTGAAGCGGACCGGCTGGTCGGCCCACTTTACCAGCAGGAACCTAATGGATATCCAGGCCTGTAGTAAGATGCCCGGCCGAGGAAACGAGGGCAATGACAAGGTGCTACGGCATATGAATGAAGCTTTAGATCGACTCTTCTTCGACCGCTGTATCGGCGGACTGAAGAGCATGCCCCTGATGACCCGACTGCTGCTAGCCAGCCCCCATCCTCACGACGCCCACAGTCGACCGTTCGGGCCGCTGCAGGAGAAGACCAGCATGGACCGGTACCTGAGCTATATGAAACGCTTTCTATGCTACTGCCTCAATGTGCTATCGCTAGAAGAAGAGATCCTCCTGGCCGACCACGGCTTTCGCTTCACGTTGGAGCAAAGGGCCAACCTCGAGAAGCTCTGGGCCCATCTGCAAGGGGAGGAAGACGAAGAGATCGAGGAGGACGACGATGAGGCGGAGGAGGACGAGATCGAGGGGGGCAGGCCATCAAGCAGCCGCCACAATAGCCCCAATAGCGATGAGGGCCTACAAGAGCGGATACTACAGGTCTTGTCGGGCTTCTGGACGCAGCGGCTCGACGGGGACCCTTTCGCGAGCCCGCTGTGGCACTTCGTCGGCGTGCTGGGGATCGACGGCGAGACGGGGCAGCTGCGGCCGGCCCACCTATTCACCTACGTGCTCGCCGGCCTCGTCTTCACAGGACGGGCGCTGTTGGGGGAGTGGGCCATACCCACCCGGGAGCGGGCCGGCATGGAAGACCTCACCCAACGATTCGCCCAGGTCCGGGACGCCTGGCTCTGCAAGGCCACATACTCACCCATGGGTTACATACTGAGCTTGCTCTTGTTCGGGAAGAAGATCGCAAGGGAGACAGGGAGCAGGCTTATGGTATCCTGGAGTAAGCAAGGTGAGATGATGTATTTTATGGGCAAGCCGATCCTGATGGAAGACCTCCGGGCTATGGTGGCCAAGATGACGGCCGACGCCGAGGACCTCCTCTGGGGTCAGCTGATGTTCAAGGAGGGTGACGACGAGCGCTTTGCAATCCCCCTGGCCGGTATCGAGGACGACCTTACGCAGACGAGGCGGGGGCAGTCCTTTATCCATCGCAACGGTCTCGCCGGGAAGGAGGTCGAGATGCTCGGGGACCTTATCGCGAGCTCCCGGAAGACTGACCTTCTTGACCAGACGGGTGAGTGGAAGTGGGCAGGTATTCTATACCCCGTGTTGGAGGCGCTAGTCAAAGCAGTCGGGTCAGCTAAAATTGGGGTTTCGAATTTCGCGGTCAGTAGACTAGCCTATCTGGCTCTTAGCGCACCTCGCTTCATCCAACCAGAATTTTGCGGTCACACGCTAACGCTTTTCGATTTTCGCGGTCATCGTACTAGCCTAATCAGGATTTCACGGTCAGCTCAGGGGAATCTCATTTCCTGATACCATCCACGATCCATCATACCCACAATGCCAGGAACACTCAAGAAACGCGGGCGGCCCCGAAAATACGGCACGCCAAAGGACAAGGCTAAGCATGATGTTGAGGCCAAGCGCGCTCGACGACGGCTTCGGAAGCAAACAATGCACGACAGCATCAGATTTCAAATTTACCTTTCTTCACAGACAGAAGCATCGCCGGTCACACCCTCACAAGGCATCGAGTCGTATGAAACAAGTCTTTTGAGTGATCTCCCAGAGGCAGATAGCTCGTTAAATCGCGCCGAGTCACCCACTTTGTCAATTGACGCGGTCGTAGCCAGAGGTGAACAGTCTCCACAATCGATAGAGAGGAACGTCTCGGCGTCACCATGCCTACAGCTTCTTGTGAACATGTCGGGACCGCATGTGGCAAGAGCATCGTTCTCAACTTCACAGGAAGGCCCAGTAGAGAATTCATTGTCTACAAGCCCTGACAGGATCTCAAGTAATCCCACAAGCTACGCTGCCAGAGACGATGACATGTGTACAGAAGCAGACTGCGAGCCATGCAGTATCAGTAACGTATCAAGTTTCAGTGAGGATCGACACACAGCAGATCTATTACACGAGAACGGGGGCGCTACGACAAGTCCATACATAGTATTTGAAGACGACTTAAGTGGGCCACGAAATGATGAGAACACGGAACAACAGGAAGCAGAAGGTGCGGAAGAAGCAATGTCTGATCTTGAATCTCAACCTGAAAATGCTTGGGAACCTGATTCCAGCTCTCAGTCGGACATCTCAGATATGCGAAGCGAGTTGGAGATCGAGGATGAAGACGAACATATCAGCGATTCCGTGGAATCAGATGCCCACTCAGCTAAGTGTTTTTTGGAAAGAAACTGGGAATACACTTGTGGTTGCGAGGGGGAGGTAGAAGAAAACGGAATAGAACGTGCCAGCAACAACGAGCAGCAGGCATATGGCCTGCTGGATATGGTCGACTACTGGCGTGGACTTGCAGTACCGGACTCAATCGGTCGCGCCTCGCCTCACGCTGAAGTAGGAGAAAACTATGATGCTCAGCTGGATTGGTTCTCGATCTTGAGTGGTGGAGACAATTGTCCAAAGTTGATATTCAGGTGTCGCAGAGAAGCTCGCCTGACGTCCAGCGCACTTGGGATGTGGACAGTATCATCTCCTGGGCTACTTGCTTGTCCATCAATCGTGGGTTATACATATCGTATCATTCACCGCCTGCCAGGAATTTGGCAAGCAATATGCATATTTTCCATCAGGGAACACCCTTGCATATTATCCCCCACCTCCGACTGGGCAGCGGACGGCAGTCGCCTCAGTTCGGAGTTTATGTCTTCTTTCCTGGGATTTCTCACGTCTGTCGAACGACCACGTATTTGACCAAAAATGAAAGACGGATGTGGATCAACGAGCTCCTTCTACCCGTCATCCGCCATCACTGTCCGCCTGATGTAGTTCAACACCATCCTCGTTCTTTTGATGATGTGGAGAGTAAGGCATACAGTCGTCAGAGGGAGGCTTGCAGTGGAATGGTCCATAGTAAGATGGACATGCACCATTATCTTCCGCAAGAGTACTTACAACAAATATGGTATGGCATGAGACAACGCTCTGAGCGGTCTGACCTTGCCATGTTCCGTGGCATGTTCATAGTATTGAGTGCGAAAAACATCAAACTGGAGGCAAAATCGCCAACATTACAGCAATGTCGTGCTAAGATCGTGGATCACCTTGACCACGTTCTGGACTGGTCCAAAGCCGATCTATCAAATACCTGGATAGATGTTGGCACCGAAGATACTGCAACCTCGGAAAAGTGTACATTTTTACATAAAAGTAAGTGCTTGGCGTCATGGATTCGTTCAATGAGGTATAGCGACGATAAACCGTTGGCATCATCAGAACAGTTCAGCTGGAATCTGACTAGCCAAGCGGGAAGCGCTCGGGTCGAGACCCGTCGCTCACATCCACTGCGTAATGGGGGCATCGCTTACGCTCAACGGTACAATTTGAACAAGGATCTTTTCTGGACACCGGCGAAGCAGGATAGAGCGCTATTCAGCGAGATAAATCTAGAGGGGCTAACGTGCCCGCCTTCGCTACTCGATGCTTGGATAGTAGCTGCTCGACAATATCGTACTGCCGGGTTAGCGACATCCGATAAATCTGCACCGAAGCTCAAGCGGCTTCGCAAAGTGTTTCAAGCTATGAAAGCTCGAATAGGGTTTGCACTAGACAGTTCTGCGAACACGAGTTTCGGTGTTCGAGAAGAGTATCGGATTTCTTGGGACTTGTTTACAGTTCTGAATCCTGTCGCTTCGAGTTTAGAGGGCCAACATCGTTCATTCTGGATATTTTCAACTGCCCACGTCAACAGGTTTATGCGTTGGGAGTTCAACCGGTGGCTTTCTTCGATCGAATTTGTTCAGTCTCGAGCAAGTCGTCGAGATGCCAATTGGGAAGATCATCAGAGAAACATTATCATGGTCACGATCCTTCTTCGTTCCTTGAAGGCCAGCGTCAACTGCCATCACGTGGCTAGGCGCTCGCAAATGTTCAAAGACACGTACAAAGACAGGAAGGGCAAACCTCTTCGTGGTCTAAATTTTGAGAACAGCATGCGCCAAACAGGTTTGGCCTGGTTGCCTTGCGATCTTTTCGATTGGTCAAATTTCCACCTACAGGACGATCTTGTAGCATCAACTACATTCACATTTAACGGGCTTCAAGGCGTTTTTCGCAATTGGAAAGAAGTGGAATCTGTGAGTAGGGAGTACAGTAAAGCCGGAGAGTTAGAAGATCACCTTCGAACGAGCGCACCCAACACTCGTCCTGCTACCCTGGATCGCATGCGGAAAATGGTCTACCGGCACTTTGCAGTTCAGGTTATCCGATACACCTGTAGCCATGTAACCGTCGATTATGAAGTTGAGAATGAACTTCGAGAAGGATACCAAGGGCTGAGCTTCGATATCATTCACAAGTTGACTGGCGAGCCTCCTTATCTGTCCTACTCGCACAAAGGACCGCATGACCTGGGATATGCTTACCATGATAGAGTACATGGGCTTTTTGACTGGGACGATGGGCTTCCCCGTACGTTCTGGGATCACTGCTACTACCGTCAGCTGGCCCGAAGGTTCCATTCATTCATTGAAACACACCTAGGTGCTGCTGACGCAGAAAGATGGAAATGTTCTTTGGGAAAATTTGCCTTGCCGCACCTTTGGATTATTCCACACTATAACACGCATAGCTTGTTCGTCAAGACCCCCCGAGTTGCTGGCCAGCTTATCCCCAGTCGCCCATTTATATCCGGTCTACATCAATGGAAGATGGGTGTAGACGACACTGAGTTCGACAGGGAGGATCGTTGGCTGCTAGGCGGCAGCTACCATATGGTTGGAATTCCAGACAGTCTTATGATGGATGAGAACACAGATCCTAAGATCGGAAGTGAAACTGAGGTCACTGAAGCGAGTGAGGCGTTCACTATCAATCTTGGAAGTTCCATCCCTTTTACTGAAATCCCATCTTGCATCGAGAAGGGGATGGAATTGACTCGCAACTTATACGCCAGCCGTCCCAAAGTTTTGGCCCATTACGAGAATGCTCGCGACTGCCTTGAGCAAGCCCTGGGGGATCCTCTATGTGATCTTCTTCTAATGATTGTGCTAACTTTCACGTCGTCTACGGTCGCGCCGACACTGCCACCCAACAGAACAAGTTTTGAGGCCGGACCCAGTCGAGACCGACGGCTTTTAGCTGTCACATTGATGACCAAGATGCTTTGGTTTCTCTACCCCCACTGTTTCCCATGGCAAAATGATGATGACAAGATGCTCGGAATTCCAGAAATGACGAAGCAAATGGGTGAGATATCGCGTTAAATTGTCAAAAACCGGGATACTGACAAACAATTCAGAGCACAGGGGTATACCTAACCGTATCCTCTGCAAACTCGGTTGGGTTGTTCGCTTGCCGAACGGACGGGGTCGGGAAAATCCGCGGAATAGTGAATTGCGTCTTAGTCCCAATGAAGATCTCTTGGATCTTCGAGATGAATTATTGTCGCTGATGGACGATCCCGTTGCATTTATTGGTTATGTATTTGACACAGATGATAAGATTTGGGTGGACCGATGTTTGAGAATTATTGCATGATGTTAAGCTCAAGAATGGCTAATATAAAATAGAAAGGTTTCTCAATCTCTCTCTCTCTCTCTTCCTTTTTTTTTTTGCGTTACTACGCTAGCACAAGCGGAGGTGCAATCAAAAATTTTCATTGTATTGACGAGCCTAGTGGTCCACCTACCATCGTAGTTCACTCCACTTGTTTATTTTATACCTGCTGTACAAGCCGCTTACTAAATCCGCCAATTTGTCTCATCGCCATTTTGCCTCTTTGATGCGCGGTGAGAGACTTGTCGTTTTGTTAGACAATACTGGGGTTAGATCATAGCTAGGATGCCCTAAATGGAACATGGACTAGGACGTCACTAATAGGTGAAGCATGAAAGAAAATAGAATGTTCCATTTATGAATGGACACCTCGCCGTTTAACGTCGTCATCAATGGAACACAATATGGTAATTAGCAAGACGCGAAAGGGGCGTGATTATAGAGAACAGACACGAGTCCATGTTCATTTCGTAAAGTGATGCGCTCAGAAAGACATACTAACGTGCCTTAGTCCTACAGTCCAAAATCAATTGTTGTACACTTGATTGATTGTACTCCACTTCAGAAGGGGTAGACATGAATTTCAGTGTCCGCGGCTAGGGGGCACCGCCAATGGTTTGGAAATTGAACAGTTGAGGGGATTGAGCTTCAATTTGACTTGTTATTTATTAATTCCTCCAAGGAACAACCACAAGAACTATAGCGATAGCATGGTTAGCTTCAGGGCCCTCAAGCGTTAGCCAACCGAGCGCCGTCGGGTATAAGCTAATGATAGAACCCAGTACCCGATACTATCCGTGTCTAGCCATGATGATACTTGCTTAGTCAGAAGCCTCTCACGTGCGGGATAACCGAAAGCAAGTGGAGAGCGATGCGCGTTGGCCCCAGCAATCGCAAACAAACAACAAAACAGAACGATTTCAAGTTATTGGCAATTCTCGACAACCAACCTTGTGGGCTTCATACTAAGGCTACATATGGAAACTGAAAACGTCATGGAATCAAAACCTATCCAGCAATATCTCAAACCTCGTCGTCGACTATTTGCTGCCACGCGTGACCAGAAGAACGTCTTCTTTCATCATCCTGGTTACCAGGACGGCCACAACCTTCTCTTAATTCTACCAGCGTTGGATGCAGGGGGAATCCATCATGAGACCGCACGAATCGCTTGTGCTATCCTAGCCGCCTGTAGATTTGATGGGTATTTCTCGACTCGTAAACATGGGCCAAAAATTCCAGACAGACCGGATGATATCCTACAAGACAAGAAATATTATTTTTGTATTGAAGGCGGTAAGCTAGCCTTGATGTCTCCGTGCTATTCGTATGAAGCTTTGCTGACAAATATTGACAATAGATATCGAGTATCCGATTGTGCCATCGTTCGATAACTTCCAATGTCCCGACGAGCTTCCTGAGTCATGGTTGGATGACCTCGCTCCAATCGAGCCTGGAACACATAGAGATGCCCGCGAGCGTGATAGCGGTTGCCGTATAACGGGCTCATTTTTGCCTACAGAGTTGGCTCATATTATTCCGCAAGTACAGAGCGACTGGTGGCAGAAAAACCTTATGTATACTTACGTCGCCAACCCCGACGAGAGCTTCGATGCCAAGTGTCCGGACAATACGATTCTACTTCGATGCGACATGCATAAAATGTGGGACGACAATCGATTTGCTATCTTGCCCAAGGCTGGCGGATGGTATACCCATGTGCTTCTTAACAGCACTACTACTGAGCTAGAGGAGGAGTATCACAATCTTCAACTGCAACCTCTGCGAGGTGTTTCACGATATTTCTTCTTCTGTCGCTTCGCTCTTGCTATTTTTGCCAAGAGTGCGTTCCTTAGGCAGCGTATACGGCGTAAACTAGTTATCCTCGACCATTCAGGCTCATCAAAAGTGCGCGAGATGTCGGTGGACGAGTATAAGGAACTGATCAATCTTGCTGCCCGCGGGACAAGCAGAAGCACCAGCCCAATAAAACGACAAAGGCGCGATCAATCACAAAGCAACCCACAAGGCGATACATCTTCCCATATTGACGGTTCATCCGAGTACGAACTCGAGGACGACGCGGATCAGGTATCCACACGAGGACGCCCTCGGAAACGGGTCGGTTCGCCTATACTGCCTGATGATGTCGATATGGATGGGACACTTGCTTCTGGCAGTCCACCGCCAAAACGACAACGACTTATCCATACACATGTTCAACCTCACACGCCGCCTCAATCCATCAGTCCAAATAGATCCTAAGGATAGTTCAAAGGCTAGAGGACCAGATATAGCGAAGAGTGTGACGACAAGGAAAGTAACATGCTCACGTGGCCATCGTCAGTTATCTGACGGCGTGTAGGTTTGGCCAGTATTACTGCTTGCCAACCTCATAAGATGCGCCTCGGCATTTGTCTGATGTTGAGGACAGCCGCGCATATCCTCATCATCACTTTGGTCGCTGCCAATCCCATATTCCAAACACTATTCATGGACGGCTGGACAGGGTTCCTCGAAGGATTCTCTGCTCAGGGCGACACTTTCTGGATCGATCATCAGCCCGCCTTCCACGCGTACGACTATGGCGCCAACATCAATATAGAAGTCAATGAACGCATAGCGAATCTCGAGGAAGAGACAGTCATCCGGCCAGCCTATGTCGATGAGTCCGAGGACGGCTACGATCGAGAAGACAGTAGTTTGCCGGCAACGCAGCAAGTATGGGAGGGAATGGGAGGAGAGGAACGAGAGGATGGGCCCGACGAGCCATGGGATCAACCAACCGTCGAAGTGGAGGCCAACGATAGCCTGTTCATGTCAGAGAGGGCGGACGATGTTGCTTCTCCAATACCACCCATACCCAGTCCAGGGCGAATCGATACAGAACATCGAGATACTGATGGCGAGGCCGACGCCAACAGACCTGATGTTGATGAAGAGCAGGAGCGGAGGTTCCTTGAATGGATGAACGAATCTGAGAACATTAATATGGGCCAGCACAACAGGGCTCAACTACAAGACCAGGATCATCAGTACGATGGGCAAGACAACTCCCAGCAGCCGCCGTTGAGCCCAGATACTGATGAGAACGACGACGTCTATCCAAGGCAAGGACAAGGACCGGACATCTTGCCATACAGTCTACCTCATTCATCGGAATCGATTCCAACAACGGAGGACCAGAGAGAACATGATGCGTTGTATAGTCCCGGCCTGATGCGGTTGCGCGAGGCCCTCGAGGCCAAGTACAACCTCGATAACATCAGCCACGTCTCTTATGCCCTAGCTGTTGATGTTCACTGTACCGCAAAAAATGCCTCTCCCGGCACGGAAGGAAGGGTAAGCCGTCCTGTATGCTTGCTTGCCGACCGCAACCGTGTGGCCGGGGAGTTTTATGGGAGTAACTACACCTTCTATCCACTCGGCTTCCACCCCGCATACGGCAACTTCACATCGGATCGTCCCCCTGCCTTCCTAGATAGCGACCTGTTTACTGTCATGAAGGAGAACATGAGCCACCAGAACCAGGGTGCCGACGTACTTTCGTTCGGCTTCTTCCAGGGCTATTCCAACCTGAAACGGTCTATCCGTCATGGCCCTCATGACCTACTAGCCAGCCATGGCCTCGCCACAGCTGCACTCACCATTCCCTCGACGGAGGCTCAACGCACGGCGCGGCTTAAGGATAAGCAGCAGCGGCTCCTGGCCCAGGTGAGGGGGCGACTCACACCTGACAACCCTGGCGCATCGACACCTTTTGCGCGGGAGCGACAGAGGGTCGAAGCGGCCTTGCAAGCGAATGAGTTTGCGTTCCGATTCGAGCAGGTCATTTCCATCGATGCTCCACGACTCGTGCGTCGTCGTCGAAACTTCAGTAGCGTGCTACAACCCATTTTCCAGCTCATGCGTCTCTTCCTCAAAGAGAAGCAACTCTATGCAGGCATCCTCCGGCGTTTCAACCCGGATATCTTTCCAGGAGTCATGGTGGCTTTTGCTAGGGTCATGGAAGCAGCCATAGCAGAAATGGACCGCCGATTTCGCGAGGCAGGGTCGAAAGGACTAGGCATGGCTCTCTCCGAAGGCGTCGCTGCTCTCGATCGACTAGGCAATTTTTGCTTCACTGGGGACCCGAGGGTGCTGCCTACCAAGGTCATGAGGCTCCTTGGAACGATGGATAGTCTAAAGAGATGTGGTTGGCCATTTATATCACCGCGAATGTTGGACATCCGAGATGGACAAGGGCTCGTCAACCTTGTGGGATGGCCACAGCTGAGCAACGGACGGCCCGTCCTGATGCATGTTGCCTCGCTAGAATACCACTACGACAGAACTGTAGCATCTAACAGACACAGCCAATTGTGGTTTTCTGAGCTTGGGGGTCGGTCAATAGACGGGATGGATAGGATGACAACGTTCCTTCATGAGGTATTCCAAGATCTGTGGATACCAGAGACGGTTGCTTTTATTGCTCGCCAAGTTCGCCGTGGCTTGAATCGTGGTATCCGTAGTGGTGGTAGGAGCGGTGTTGGAGATCATGGCGATGTCGACACGGGCAATGAGGAGAGTGCTCAGGCGATGACCGCGTTAGAAGCCTGGGAGGCACGAGACAGTCCATTTAAAACTTCGTATGTACCAGGAGCCTCTTTAGATTCATTAGCGTTCCTGACATTGCCACAGAAGCTTCGAGAAACTGTCGGCGGGAGTACTTAAGTTCGATAACCATTCGATGGTGAATGAGTCAAAGATCGTGCTAAAGACCAGACGCGACTTTGCAGAAGAGATCTTCGTTGCTTTGATGGAGGGCGGTAGGAAGGGTCACCTAGGAGCCGAGTCTATTGCACCAACCTACTTAACATGGCCCTCTATTCTCCGGGCCGCCATCTAACACACTAGAGGCAGCTTTGCAACAAGGGCTCAGTGGGTCTCGGGCATCGCAGCTGCCATGGTATCTGCGAGTATCGAATGGGTACCTGGCTCTTATCGCCGGAGATTGACGCACTAACAGGTAGTATAACTCGTTGGATTGGCTGTATCCGCAACTGTCCTTGCGGCTTGACCCGACAGCCTTAAAAGAAGGGCGCTAGAGGCGGAGGCTCGAAGATCGGTCGATTTAACTGGCGTCAAGCGAGTGAAGATCCGACCACGGATCGATCTAGGTTGTAAGATACCGATCAAGCAGATCCCGGATATTGTGGAAAGAGGCTTTATGGAGATACGCCGGCTGTTCGCGAAAGGGGATCAACTCGTTCTATCTCATTACTGTGCAGCATACTGCTGTCTGATAGATTGTCTTGAGGATCTACTATGTGATCTTATGCTTATGCTTACGCTGACTATCATAGCATCGAGCGTAACCCCCGAGGTTCGGCCCAATACAAAGTGTTTCAACGTGACAACCAAGAGAAGGGATCCAGCTCTTCTGGCAGCCAACATGGTGACGAGAATGCTCTGGTTCCTGCGGCCGGAGGCATTTCCATGGGATAAAGACCGTGATTCAGTGCTGCGAGTGTCTGAGATGACGAAAAAAATCGGTAAGTCATGTCCACGATCCCGTCCAGCGTCGATGAAATAGCATGACTGATGACCCGACCATCTGTAACCGTAGAGCACAAAGGCGTCAACAACCGAATGCTTCGAGAACTGGGTTGGATCAAAGTCAAGGGCAATCGGGATAGCCCACGTAACTGCGAGTCGCGTCTTACCCCTAAAGACGAGCTCTTCAAGCTCCGCAACGACCTGATATTTCTCATGAAGGAGCCGAGGAATTTTATTGGCTGTGTATTCAAGAGTAATAAGGAAGAATGGGTGGATCGATGTTCAGCTATCATCAGAGATAGATAATAAACATGACATGGCACAGCATGTCCACCCAGAGAATGAGCGCCGCAAAAGCAAAAAGGGAAACAGAGGCTGGAATAAGAGTGGGGCTCCCTTCCAACCTCCTGCCACCTAATTTCCCTCCCGTTCTTTATATCCCCTTTCTTGCACACTACACAACTAGTAGATAAATTATACATTCCACACCAAGCTCCTCGACGCTTCCGTCATGGCAGGAGTCAGCGGCGGTAAGCGCACACTTCCGTCTTCATTTCTTCCTTCTCAGTCCCCGGAAGGAAGATCTGGAAGTAGACGGCGTCTTACGCCACCCAGCACCAACACGCAGAGTGAAGGGTCGACCATTAACTGGTCTTCAAGCCCCCCACGGTCGTTGCTAAAACGAGCAAATGAGAAATACCAGGAGTCCACCTTAACTCTGAGGGACTGTGAGGATGATGGCCGGGATACCCCGAGGCTGTTCCAGTCAGAACCCATCCGCACCGAACTCACCACAACAATGGAGTCTTTTCTATTTGAGCAAGACCAGAGTGTTTACACATCTTAACACCCTCTTGTTTATCGTATACGCAGTCTTCTTCGCTCCCGGGCTGTAGGATGTGCGCTTTGTGCTTTCTATGAATGGGGTCTAATTGTCAATATACATAAGCTCAAACGCTGTTTACATTGCGATGAGGCTAGCGAAGCGCACCCTTGGCTTGAGATGTTTTGAATGTACCAAGCGCGTGGTGGTGGGCCGGGAGCTCGATGTGCCTAATGTTGATTCCCGATTATGCTATGTTTACGGACCGTATACCGCGAGAAAATGGATCTAAAGTATGGCAGCGAAGCGGAGGCTCTTGAAAAGGAAAATATTTTGTATAACGAGGTACAGTGCGACTGGGTGAAGACGATGCAGCGGTTTGTGATATCGTGCATAGTGTATCATAGCAGCGGGAAAGAATGCGGCGTGAGCCGGCTTGGCGGTATAATTTTAGATATGATGGGATGGAAAGATTGGAAAGGCCTAGAAGAAAATGGACCAGAGTATATTTGAAAGTGGCTGGAGGAGATGAGCGATATGAGAGGTCTGCGGTGTCCGAGGCTACTTAAACTGTTCTGGCTATTGGCCGAGAGTCCATCTAAAGACTAGCCTAAGGACCGGTTATTTAAGCAAGCGAAGTGATACTGAGGGTGATTACGATATGAAAGGATCGGACTGGTTGGTATCGGGATCGTTTTCCTGCCTTACTTAGCCAGGGGTTGGCGGTGTTAGTTTACGTAGACCTTTGTTGACCGAAGCTGAATTGTAGCTAGATAGACGGAAATGAAGTAGGTTAAATAAATAAGTAACAGTCCCTAAGTGCGTAGTAGTATGTCTTGGATGATTGTATTGTTCTGGTCTGATTTCCTACTAAACCTGCCGATGTAGACTTGGAGCTTTGATTGGCTGTAGTTTGAGATATAAAGAGCTTTTATTATTGATCTATCATCGACCCCTTAGCTCTAATTAAGACTATTGTTCTTGTTATCTTTCTTTGACTGCTCTTTAACCTGCATCTATCTTTGCTAGCTATCCACGTATCATGACGACGCCGCCTAACGAACCGACGACTGACATTTGTTAATGTACCAAAGTAAAGGAAGCTTGCAAGAGTAAAGGTGATCCTGGTATAACAGTGATCTGCCTAAGCTGCCATCTGGAGGAAGTAACGGCCAGGGAACGTAACGAGCAAGCAACCTTTCTTAACGATAAAAAGGTCTATGCTGCCTTTAAAGACTCTCCCTCGCTAATAAGGATTGTAGCATGACCAGAGGAATAGTCTATTAAATTGGTTATAAGAAAGCGCTAGAAAGGACAATAAGTATTTACTAAAAATGCTAGAAAACTGGTTAAAGAATATAGCACTATACTTATTATAACTTTACTTAAAGTTATACTAGATGAAGGGGTGTTTATATCTACTGCTGTTGCAAAACGTTAGTTTCCTAACCTCTTTCTAGAAAAGCAGGTATTAAACTATAAAGGGTAAGAGTTAGTAACTAGGTATCTATCTATAAAAGAAACAGAGCTGCTTAATAGTGAATTTAAATAACCAAACGAATAAGCTGGCGGCTTTAGAGGTAATTACTCTTTTCCTAACTTATATAATTAGGCAATATGCTAATATACTTCTTTACTTATAGTAGGTATATTGCTAAGTAACTAACCTAGCTAAACTCTCTGGGACTATTACCTTCTTACTTAGCTATAATAGAGACTTATATTATAGCTATAGTTAATATTAAAGTATATATATTTCTTATTTAGATAATAAGAAGTATAATAAACTCTAGATAAATAGGACTATAGCTACGCTAAGGCGATTTTACTATAAACCTAGATAGACTTTTTTTTAGAATAATAAAACATTTAAGACTGAGGGTAATGCTGAGTTACTCCTAAACCTGCTTAGCTCTGTAGGTAAGATTTAAAATGTTATTATTTATTAACTTAACCTTAATTTTTTGTAAGTTAACTAGCTTTTACTAAATGCTAAAGAGTTTATATGGCTTCTTAATACTTTACTATATCTGGAAGCTATGAAGCTGCTTAGATAGCATATTGAAGAAGTACTCCTTATAGCGAATTAAGATACTGCCTCTATTTATAACGAAGCTGATAGGAAGATTGCTGGTATTAAGGCTTAGATAGAAAGGCTAGAACGGGAGGAGGATGGCATTAAATAGTATTAGGATAAGAACCTAGATAACGTTAGAACTTCTATTAAGCGTAATATATTTGTAGCTATGGGAGAAGCTAAAGATGCTTTGCTAGATATTAGACTGGCAGAGAACCGTTGAATAAATTGGTTGGGATTAAGGAATCTGATATAGAACTAAGAGATATATATCATGCTCATCAGAGGGGAGCTTTAAATGATAATAAAACCGGCACTATTAGGCAGCGTTAACCAACAACCCGATGACGTGTTTACACATAAGCATTAGGCCAATTGATGTACTTAGATATAGAAAGTAACCCTGATTAGAGCTGTAAGTAATTGTAGGTTACCTCGTGAGCTGAGACCTGAGCGCGCTTTGGCACTCTATTGGCTTTTTTAACCATGGCCTGTCTGTTGACGTAATCTTACCCCGCATTATTCCTCAAGGTCGGGTGAAACTATCTTCCTTATCTTTCACTACCATTGCTTTGTAACTATAGCTACAAACATCGATTTCCCTTCCCAACAAGTTCGCAGTATGGATCCAGTAGTGACAGATCAACTGAGCGATCAAGATGTCTATTAGGCGACAAAAGACCTATTCGTGGGTCAAAAAGCCAAATTTCGAAAGCTTGGGCCCGTATAGAAGTCCATCGAGAGCTACTCAAGACGAGATAATACGCTACGACGATTCGTAGACATATACGGTGTTGAAACCATTTGCCAGGTTGTTCTTAGGCTGCTTTCCGGCGGAGTATATGAATCGATGTTAACCGCGAGCCGTCGATTCCCGGATCTATTCAACCCATCCGCCGTCCAGAGCGAGGCAAGGGACATACTCGAAGCAGAAGCTATTCGAAACGAACAGACCGCGCTTGAAGGCATAGTTCAGAGTCAATTGGCTGACAGCAAGGGAACATTTGACTGCGTTGGGGTTATGGTTACCCTACGTGGTGAGCTGCGTTAGCCGCTAGACTCATTATCCATGGCTAATTGTGGTACCGCCAGACTCGGGAAATGACATTCCAAACGGCCAGGCCATCAAGTCATCGTCACTATTCCCAGTATATTTACCGTTTCCGACAGAGCATCTACTCATAGAACGACTTTAAAAGACTCTTAAACTTACATATTATAAGTTTAGGGCTCGGGCTATGCCAGATACATAGCAAAAGCGTTGCTAGGACTGTCCTGAGTTAGTAAAGCTTAGTAAATAGACTGAGGTCTTTAGGCAAGAAGGGATATTGGAGCGGGGGAGTCCCTGTAAAGCTTTAAAGGAACTACTACTTTCTATTGTAAACATAAGATACATAGCTGTCTACCGCTTACGTATAAGCTTAGTAGGGCTAGAGAAGTTTATTGCTGATGCAGAAGATCTTGTTGACGTATTGGGAGATACAGCGTACTCGAAATCGATGTTATATCTTAGGGCGAATGTGAATTTGGCGATTACGGAGCTTATGTAAAATAAGTAATTTCTTTAGTTATAACTAGAGCATACTTAAGCTGCAATAGAATAGCAGCGGGCTGAACTAGATCGGAGAGAGCAAGAAGCTATTAATGATGCAAGAGAAGAGGACAGAAAGTACTAGATATTAGCAGGGGAAAGAGTTTAGAAGGCACTAGAACTCATAGGGAACTTAGGAGGAACGGATAATACAAGGATTTCTCCACTGGAGGGTTTTGGCAGCGTTGGGGCCATAGCGGAGGATAATAACGATGACTTGGACAAATTTGAGGACTGTCATGAATGATTTAATTACAAGAGGACCTGAGCGGGTACCTGAGAGCCTATCTTGTATTTGCTACTGTCCGACTCTTGTTCTTAAGAACCTACAGGATAGCCCCAGATAGGCACAGCTTTCTTCGGTGTTTGGCGATCATGTTGCCAATACATAACTATGTCAAATGATAGGTTGTCTGTCCTCCGAACAGTGTACTGCACCGTCTCCTCGTCTAATAAGTCAGGGTACGTGTAGAAGAATTTTATTATAGCATCGCGCAGCCCCTGGTCCTCTTGCACTGTAGATATATATGCCTCTTTAATGCTAGCAAGAAACCGATATATTACTACATTTTCTTATATTATTTTATTAAACTTCTCTAATGCTAGTCTTTTGAGGGTAAGTATGCTATAGAGCTTGGCCAGTGTATATACCTTAACGTAAAGTATAGGATAAGAGTCATCGATGTTGTATTATTCTGGTAATAATACCGATACTTTATGCTTGGCGTTATATAACTTAGTATCCTTTACTTTAGAACTATTACAGCTGCTCTGATAGTCCTGTCGATAAAAGTATTAGATTAGACAATCTACAGCTTAAGGGTTATCGTCTAGGAAGTCGAAATAATATCCGCGCGAGGCTCCACAAGTATCACACAAAGTGCCCTCCTGAGTTGCGTCTTAGAATCTGCATTTCTTCGCTATTACTGGGGATTGTGGACAGACAATCGCGCGATGAACATTATACTGTCTGCCGCAGGAGACCAATATGAGATCGGAATAACTGTCATCATCGAATGAGCTAGCAGTTTCGCATCAGCCTTACTGTTAAGGTAAAAAGAGGCTAAAATAATAGATAGCAATATAGACTTACTCCCTTAACCACGACAAATCTATTGTAGTCATCTCGTGCGTCTGGCTCTCGGAAGGGTGGTGTTCAATCGATATATTGGTCGGGCTCTGCACACCGATGGTGATCCCGGCTTCGCGGAGATTCGGAAATTCCTGTGCAGCAGCGGATGGGTAACGAAAAACACCTTGGCCGATAAGGTAGTGCAGAATTTCGACGAGCTTCTGCTCGGTAAAGTTTGCAACCACGACGGCGTGCCTTCGAACGACAAGGCGAATGGACTTTTGTCTGCTAATATGCAAGTTTTCAGGTAAGCTAAAAACGTACCTATAATAGTCGTTCATATAAACGGCCTCCCTGTGACCGGTAGGGTAGTCCATGACAGAAGCATCGGGTCAACAGTCGGTAGGTGCGCAGTTGGCTTGAAAATAAAGATATGAAGTTGATTGGATGGATGCACTGGTTTTGTTGGCTTGCAGAGCCTGATTTAAGGATTAGCCGCTCAGGCATCCTTGCAGCATGTCTCACAGTCGAAAATGCCTGACGTAAGGTAAATTATCTTGGCTTCGCATGCTCGTCTATCAGCAATGACATTTGCTTGTATGCAGTTACGCCATCCATAGACGGTTTAAGCCTTTGCACCTTGTCGTCCGGTATCAAGATTCTTTTCAATCACGGCCCTGCCATTTCCAAGTAGACCGCGCGAATATGGCGACTAACGCTCATTATCAGCCGGATGACCGAGAATGGGTACATAATCGCAAATTTGAGCCCAGCTCACGCTATAGAGACAGCATAGACCTAGACTTGATCCAGGTCACCAACGACGATGAGGACTGGACATACGTGGCATGCGAAAACGCTCTACCTTGCAACGACTGTGATTGCATTGCACCGCATGTCGACAGTATATTCATCGCAGTCGACGGTGCCTGCAGGGGTAACGGTCATGCAAACGCCAAAGCTGCTGTCGGGGTATTCTTCGGGCGAAGGTCTACATACAATCAGAGCGTCCTGTTAGACCAGTCTCATGTGATAAACCAGATCGCAGAATTGAAGGCCAGTATCCTTGCACTTGAACAAGCAAAAGAGATCGTACGAGAAAATGCATTATACTATGGGCCGCTCCATACAATCGTCATCAAGGCAGACTCGGACTATCTTGTCAAGGGGATGACCGAGTGGGTATTCAAATGGGAGACCAACGGTTACAAGACTGCTAAGCGAAAACTGGTCGAAAATGCGAAACTGTTCCAGGAGTTACGTGCACTTGTTGGAGAGTTGAACACATCTAATGTCGAGGTGCTGTTCTGGCGAGTGCCTCGGGAGATGAACAAGGAAGCCGACGAGTTGGCCAACCAGGCGTTTGATGGCTGATTATAGAAGATTCGTCAGTTGATCGCTTGGACATCATGTCAGTTCAGAGAGTGTGCTAAGGCTAAAAAAAAAAGGAAGAAGAAAAATGCAAGAAATATTATTTTGACCGCATGTTGTGCCAGTACTTGAATAAGTTATATGTTAAAGGATGTATCTCCTGGAGGATATTTGTTACCCGCTCCAGCTTTAGCAAATCCGGGTGTGTGTAAAAGAACTTAATAATGACGTTACGTAGCCCCCTATCCTCCTGTATTGTCGATATATATGCCTCTTCCATACCATTAAGGAATTAATCTAGATAAAAGCTATCTTATATAGTTCTATTAAACTTCTTAAGTGCTGTCTCTTTTAATACTTATATATTATAGAGTTTAGCCAGAGTATATACGTAAGCGTAAAGTATAGGATAAGAAGTATTAATAATTTCTTACTTAGGTAATATAGATACTGTATTATTAATATTAGCAGATCCAAGGTCTTTTACTACGTCGTGATTATGACTGTTGCTCTGATAATTTTATCGGTAGAAATGCTGGATAAGGCAATCTATTGCCTGTAGATCATCGTTTCTAAAGTTAAAAGAATATTTAGGTGTGGCTTTACCTAAATACCCCTTAGTATTCTTTTAAAACTGATATTTTTTTGCTATTACAGGGGATTACGGGCAAATAATTACGCAATAGGCAAAGTAGCATTTGCCCTAGGCAACTAAGGTAAGGTCAGAATACTTGTCTTTATCAAAGGAACTAAAAGTAGGTTAATTAGTTTTATAGCAAGATATAGGCTATAATACAAGAGGGCAAGGTAGATATACTTATATAGCCATACCTAAGAGTATTTTATAAGAGGTAGTTAACATTCTGTTAATGTTTTCGATAGGTTATGCAGACAGGCAATTTTAATGTCGCCGAGATCTGTAAACTTATATATAATAGTAGCTGCAGAAGTAAAAACGCCTCTTACGATAAGATAATATAAAATTCTAACTAACTTGGCTTCTAGGAAGTCTGCGACTGTAATATAGTAATCTCAGATAGTAAGGCATATTGATTTTATTGCAGTACTACGTAGGTTTGCCGGCTGTTTAAAAGTCTGTCTATAGTAATCATTTATATATACGGCTCTTCTATCCTCGATAGAGTAGTCTATGTTTGCGTTAGCTATTAGGTAAGATAGATATGTATTTTTACGCAGGTCGTGCTATGTTAATATAAGTTACAGAAGGTTTGCCCTTTTGCTACCTTTACAGCATTAAGATAAACATTTTATATTAGCCTCTTGTTCACTATAACGTAGGTAGCTTAAAATAGAGAGCCTAGGCAATAAGGCAGTATTATATGGTTAGTACAAGTAGATGTCTTTTAACCCCTGCACTCCGATAACTAAGAAAGACAGATTTTATCTTATTATTATATAAATATTATTACTTCTAGTTTTAGTAAGTAAACTGCCTACCTCTTAAAGTTAGAATGGCACTGTGTACCTATAAGACCGATTCTATAGATATATGTTATAAGGATGTTGTCGAGTACTACTGCAGTTACGTCACTATAGTATATAATTACCTATTGCGCTGCGGCATATGCAATCGGCTTTACCCCGACAAAAAGGCTATCTATTTAGCACTTAGAGATATTAAAGCGATCCGTGAACTTGGCAGAAAATAGGCAAAGAAAACTAAGCATTAGCCTGGCATAATTAAAAGAGCCCTTACATTAATCGAGGATTGTCCTGATGTTAAGGCACTAGTCAACTAATATAGAATGGATTCACTCCAGTCTGTAGTAAGAAGACTGTTAAAGGACAGGTTATTTACCTCCGACTTTATTGCAAAATAACAATTTCCTGGCTTAACTGCTATTATTATTTATGCAGAAGCTATAAGTACAGAACCTGCTAAAAGCACGTTAGAGAAAACGGACTGGGAACTCTTAGTAGCAGCAGAAGCGCTAGTAAAGACGTCAGAAGACAAGCCTGAAGAGGCTACGACGAAATTGCTAGAAGAAGAACCTAAAGAGGCTATAGCTAAATCTTTAGAAGAAGAGGGCATAGAAAATTAGCAATAGCTAGAAAAAAACCCTTTCCTTACAGAGCTATATTTAATAAAAGTATATAAAGCTTTAGTAAAGATAAAACCTTAGGAAAGTAAATAGCTTAAATCCTGTACTTAATAATAATTTAATATAGCTACTAACTGTACTTAGTAAAAGATATATATAAGGATAGTATATAAAAGGAGTAAAATATAATTTATTTACTTTATAGTAGTTAGTATAACTTAATTATCTACCTATAGAAAGTCCTTAAAATAGTATATTTTACTTATAGATAGAAATAGCTAGTAACCTAACTATATAAATATAGCTAGGATTATATTAAAGTAATAGTACTTTATACTTAAATAAATAAGTTTCTTACTATAAGTTTAAGGCTATTAAGAACTAAGTAAAGAAGGTAATAAAAAAGGTTAACTTACTAAAGAAGTAAAGATAAAGGAAATAGTATACTATAAAATTAATAAAAAAAGG
>JACCKW010000052.1:0-63319 GCA_013623355.1 Fusarium bactridioides | reverse complement strand
GCCTTATTTTTTTTTAATTTAAGGTAATAGTTAGGTTAACCTTATTAAGCTATAGAAATTATACAGTAGGCTTAATCTGACTAATTAGAAAGGGATATGCTGTTTACAGCTTAACACTTACTATATATTTCTTAAATTAAGTAGTGCCTACGGGCCTGAGTCATCGCGTTTATTTGACCAATGGTCCCTGCTATTCAGCACACGTTACGGATCTCCATGTCTTTAATAATTGGTCGGAATTACAGGGTCCAGCACGCCATAACCTCCAGACCCTGCAGGGGCCACACTCCCCAAGCCACAGCCACACCGACGTCACTCCTCGTTCCACCAAACCATCTTACACGATACCCAGCGATAAGAAACCCAAACAAACAGAACAAACTTTGTCAACAAAAAAAGACTCGCCCATCGGGGTTGGAGCAACCATGTCGTCCCGCGGAGAGTACCAACCCCTCCCAAACGGCGATGAACCGGAAAACAACACCAACACCATGGAGGGACAAGAGGCCAGAGCTGAGAATTATCGCGATGCAGCGGCTATGCTGCTCATCAAAATGGGCCGTTCGCCAGATGAGCAGATCACCATCTCGCCAGCTGACGATGCGCGGATCCTACGACGTATTGACATTGCGTTGCTCCCCCTCATGCTCTCGGTATACTTCCTGCAAGCCTTGGATAAAGCAACATTATCATATGCCTCAATATTCGGGCTTATCGAAGACACCAACCTCGAAGGCGATCAGTACTCATGGCTCGGTAGCATTGTGTATCTCGCGCAATTAATAATGCAACCGCCTCTCGCCCTCGCGCTGGTCAAGTTGCCCATTGGAAAACTCACGAGCGCCATGGTTCTGGCATGGGGAGTCACACTTGTTCTCATGACTTGGGCGAGTAATTTCAAGACGCTGATGGTTGCGAGGTTCTTTCTGGGTGCGTTTGAAGCTAGTATTGGACCGAGCTTTATTGCAATCACGCAGATGTGGTGGAGGAGAAGGTATGTTTGATGGGTTGTGGTGTGAGATGGTACTGATGGTTTGAAGAGAGCAAACTTTGAGAATTGGATCGTGGTATTGTATGAATGGGTTGACTTGGGTTGTGAGTATTTTCCTTCTCTGTTGATGATCTGAGCTAATGGTTTACAGCTTGGGAGTCTCATCACTTATGGACTTGCACGCATTGATTCCAAGATGAAGCCCTATCAGGTACATCCCACTGCCTCTTTTACAAGTGGCTGGACTAACGACAGTAGATCATCTTCCTCTTCTTCGGTGCAATCACAGTCGGAGTCTCCTTCGTCATGTTCTTCTGGATGCCCGATTCACCCACCGAAGCCAAGTTTCTCACCGACGAAGACAAGATCATTGCAATCGAGCGTCTTCGCAACAACCAGATGGGTGTCATGTCTCGGGAGTGGAGGATGTCTCATGTCGTTGAGACACTGAAGGACCTCAAGACATGGTGCTGGGTTGCCATGATCTTCTGCATCTCTATTCCCTCAAATGGCATTTCGACTTTCGGCCCTCTGATCATCAAGTCATTTGTGTCGGATTCATTTGAGACGATGTTGTTCAATGTACCTGTTGGGGTTTCGCACATCATCGCTGTGTCGGCGAGTGCTTATATCGCCATGAAGTGGAAGCTCAAGGGCCCGGTTATTGTTATGCTGTGTGTACCTCCCATCGTTGGGTGTGCCATTATGTTACACTTTGAGCATAATCTTGAGAACAAAGGGGTTTTGCTGGCTGGCTATTTCTGTTTGTGCACGTACACTGGCATCAGTAAGTATTCTGCCATCTCTTATCAGACTTTATCTCACAGTATTCAGCACCCTTGATTTACTCATGGTCATCGCAAAACACAGCCGGCGACACAAAGCGCAAGTCCACATCGGCACTCATCTTCATCAGCGCCTCAGCCGGCAACATCGTCGGTCCTCTCCTCTACTCCCCCGACGAAGCACCAGCCTACACCCGCGGTCTTCGCTCCAACCTCGCACTCTACATAGTCGTTATCGCTCTCGTAGTGGTAACTTCACTGCACCTCGCTTGGCTAAACAACCTTCACAGCCAGCGCCGAGTCGCCCTTGGAAAGAGTGCCGTACTTGTTGATCGAAGTCTGGAGACGGCGGAAGAAGCGGAGAGGATAGAACACATGGAGAGATCATTGCGTGGAGGGGTACTGCGTGAGGCGGAATATAATGAGGATGGCAGGGTTGCCGAGGCGGGAGATTTGGAAGGGGATAGGGCGGGTCGGAAGGATGAAGATAAAGGGTTTGGTGATATCACGGATTTGGAGAATGAGGATTTCTTGTTTGTGTTTTGATACCCTGGCACAGGAATATTCAACGACGTTACGACTGTTTACATAGAGACACAAAGATTCAGTATCACAATTTACGTCTTTCTTTGACAGTTTAAAGTCAGCAACAGTGAAGTATTTGAGCTATTCTAAGACTGATCCGCCAAGCTGCCAATGCCGTTCAGTCCCGTCTTCTGGTGCGTTGTCTAGCTCATACATTTATCCCAGCTGCCCAGGCTTCAGGACGCAAAAAAGACTGGGGTTTCTGAGCGTGTGTGCTAAAAAGAAGCTGGCAGACGCTTCCCAATCCCCATCTACAAATGTCGAGTTATTTCTGTCGTTCCCCATCGAATTCTTACCTGTAGCCAGGTACACAGCAGCATTGCCACGATTTAGCACCGCCACTCTTGGCCCCAGACCAAGTCAAGCCGCAGATGACGACGCAAAAACATGGATTGGAAGTTGGACATGAAGAGCTGAAACTGGTTCGGTCAAAAGCTGAGTAAGAGGCTTGGATGCCTCCACGTTTCTTATATCTGACTATTTGTTTGCTGCATCCTCAAACCCTCATCGATTCACATCGTTATTCACTTGTTCTTTGAAGCTGAAGTGATCCCCCACATTCAGCCCCTCCAAGTGCCCCTCCATCATCACGGATATTCCACAGAGACCACGAGTTGGGCATTGCACCTGGTCAAGTGTCCTTCTTATAGCCTCCGTTCTCACTGCTTTGATCGCAGTATTTTTATCAAGTACTCTTACGTCTATTAGCTCCGTCAAAATGGGTGGTGGTCCTGAAGGTTTCCGCACCGTCGCTTACTTTGTCAACTGGTATGAAACTACCCTGCACCAAGATCTTGAACTCAGCTAACTAGAACAGGGCCATTTATGCCCGAAAGCACCGTCCTCAAGATCTTCCCGTTGAGAACCTCACACATGTTCTCTACTCATTCGCCAATGTCCGCAGCGACTCTGGCGAAGTGTAAGTTGCATTCAACTCTCATCTCAATGTAGCCCCGCTAACATGATCAGCCATCTCACCGACTCATGGGCTGATACCGACATTCACTGGGACGGCGACTCCTGGAATGACCAAGGCACCAATTTATACGGCTGCATGAAGCAGCTCAACCTTCTCAAGCGCCGCAACCGCAACCTCAAAGTTCTTCTCAGTGTCGGAGGATGGACGTACAGCAGCAACTTCAAGGCTCCTGCCAGCACGCCCCAGGGACGCGACACCTTCGCCAGGAGCTGCGTTGACCTTCTCAAGAACCTCGGATTTGACGGAATCGACATTGATTGGGAGTACCCTCAGAATGAAGGCGAGGCTAGAGACTACGTTGAGCTGCTTGCTGCTGTTCGACGTGAGATGGATGCTTATGCTCAGACTTTGAGCCAGCGTTATCATTTCGAACTGACCGTTGCTTGCCCTGCTGGTGCGAAAAACTTCCAGCAGCTCGACATCCGCGGCATGGATCGATATCTTGATTTCTGGAACCTCATGGCCTACGACTATGCTGGATCTTGGGACTCTGTTGCGGGCCACCAGGCGAACCTGTACCCATCTCCCGACAATCCCCAATCAACACCCTTCTCGACATCGGCCGCCATTGACTTCTACGTTCGCAGTGGCGTGTCTCCCGGAAAGATCGTTCTCGGTATGCCCCTCTATGGCCGAGCTTTCCAGAACACAGACGGTCCAGGCCGTCCCTACCAAGGCACCGGTGAAGGAACCTGGGAGGCTGGTGTTCACGACTACAAGAAACTTCCCCTTGAGGGCGCTACAGAGTATGGTGACAGGGGATGCTGCGCAAGCTACTGCTACAACCCTCAGACACGAACCATGGTCACATACGACACACCGCGAGTTGCGTGGGACAAGGCCGAGTATGTCAAGAAGTGGAAGCTCGGCGGTGCAATGTGGTGGGAGAGCAGTGCGGACAAGACGGGCGATCAGAGCTTGATCACGACGGTTGTGAATGGGTTTGGTGGACAGGGTGCGCTCATGAGACAGGATAATTGCATCGAGTATCCTGCGACCAAGTATGATAACTTACGAAATGGATTCCCAAACAATTGAGGCGAAGTGGATTTGGTGGGTCAGGGAGTAAGATGAGTGTTGGTGTTGAACGAGCGCTCACTTGCAACGAAATAACATAAGTAAACGAACAGTATGAATAAATCACGGCCTCAAGAAGAATCAATAAAACACAATATTAAGTTTACAGATCCTCCTACATGCATCCATGATATCTACAGTCTGATCAATCGATGAGGAGAGACCATCCACGTGACCATTCACTAGCCACACCAGCCTCAATTGGTCCGTGCGCAAGCTGCCAGAAAATTTCCACCTGGAAAAAAAGTGTGAAAATCTTAAGCCTCGAGCCATCACCAAACCCATTCGACGCGGAATCATTCCCAATTGCGGCACCGGCAGGGAACGACAAGATGTCGCACATCGACTACGCTCTATACGAATCCCCCGTGGGCTATGCCCTCTTCAAGGTGGTGCATCAGCAGGATGCGGTGGGCCTGAAATTGAAGGAGACTCAGGCCGCCGCCAACGATCTCGCCAAGTTCGGCAAGATGGTTAAGCTGGCCAATTTCAGCCCTTTCAGGTATTTGCAACTCGGGTGTGCGATGCTGATGGATGCGCGATAACTGACACTTCAAAAAAGGGGCCACGTCGAGGCTCTTGAGAACATTAACCTCGTCTCTGAGGGTATCGTCTCGGACTACCTCAAGTCTGTCCTCGAACTCAACCTCCCCCAGACCAGCGGCAAGAAGACCAAGGTTGTCCTTGGTGTTTCCGAGAAGAACCTTGCTGGCGCGATCAAGGGCCTCTTCCCCGGCCTCGAGTGCGAGACTGCCGATACCTCTGACATTGTCGGCGACGTTATTCGCGGTATCCGACTCCACGCCGACAAGCTTCTCGGCGGACTCAAGTACGGCGATGTTGAGAAGGCCGGTCTGGGTATGGGTCACGCCTACTCCCGTGCCAAGGTCAAGTTCAGCGTCACCCGCAATGACAACCACATCATCCAGGCTAGCGCGACCATCGACTTCCAGGACAAGGGCGTCAACCAGTTCTACATGCGCGTTCGCGAGTGGTACGGCTGGCACTTCCCTGAGCTGATCAAGATTGTCTCCGACAACTACACCTACTGCAGGCTTGTTCTGGCCATTGGCGACAAGAAGAGCTTGAACGATGAGAAGCTCCACGACATTGCCACCCTCGTTGGTGAGGATGGTGAGAAGGCCCAGGCCATCATTGACGCCGCCAAGGTTTCCATGGGTCTCGACATCTCGGCTGCCGACCTTGAGATCGTCCACGGCTTCGCCGAGGCTGTTGTCAAGCAGGCCGACAACCGCAAGTCCACCTCCGCCTACCTCGAGAAGAAGATGTCCGACATCGCCCCCAACCTGCAGACTCTCATTGGCACTCCCGTTGCCGCCCGCCTCATCTCTCACGCTGGTTCTCTGACCAACCTCTCCAAGTACCCTGCCTCTACTCTCCAGATTCTCGGTGCCGAGAAGGCTCTTTTCCGTGCTCTCAAGACCAAGAGCAACACCCCCAAGTACGGTCTCATCTACCACAGCAGCTTCATTGGCAAGGCTGGTCCCAAGAACAAGGGCCGCATCTCTCGATACCTTGCCAACAAGTGCAGTATGGCCAGTCGTATCGACAACTTCTCCGAGGAGCCCTCAACCCGCTTTGGTGAGGCTCTCAAGCAGCAGGTTGAGGACCGATTAGAGTTTTACGCCACTGGCAAGAAGCCCGCCAAGAACACCGATGTCATGGTATGTGTACCCGAAGTGCAATGACTGATCGATGCTAACTATTTTACAGAAGGGTGTTATGGACCTCCTTGACGACGGTGATAATGCTGGCTCCGACGAGGAGATGGCTGACGCTCCTGAGCCCGAGACCAAGAAGGAGAAGAAAGAGAAGAAGGACAAGAAGGAGAAGCGCAAGCGGGACGAGGAGGATGCCGAACCCGTGAAGGAAGACGGCGAGAAGAAAAAGAAGAAGAAGAGAAAGTCCAAGGCTGCGGATGACGAGTAGAGCTCTTCCTATTGTTTGAGAGCGTCTGGTTTATGCTGTCTCTTCGACAGAGCGTTCCAGGAACACGGATAATGGGAGATGCATCTTCAGTCATGATAGACGTTGCGCAAGGGTAAGTCGGACTCTGGTTCAACGTCTCCCGCCCAGCAAAATCTCCTCGCGCGGAGTCTCAAACGACTCGCTCCAACAGAAGCATCGCCCCCGGCGACAGCGATGGATGGCACGCGGGAGAACTTGCTTCCAGGGCCCTTTGCGCAACTGTTTGAGGAGTTTTTGTAGGATCTTGATCTCTGGCTTATGGCTTTTGGGCGTTTGAGGGCATTTGGCTTGATTGTAAAAGACTGTTTTTCACTACGAGGGAAAACTCATACCCTTTGTTTACAAAAACATGCAAATTCACTGAAGACTGCGTTTGTCGTTTGCCGTGATTGGGACTGTGAATGGACAGTTGTGCGTGTATGCTATCGTGGTGATCAAGACATCATGGCCAGTGGTGAATGAAAAATACAGGCTCAGGAGTCAATAAGTGGCATTCATTGTAACCTTCGTACGCTATCTGAAGCCTGCTCCTGTGCTCTCGGCCCATCCTTGTCCGATCGCTTGGTGTTGACGACGTGCCCCACCAGGGCAAACGAGGCTCTGGCGAGATGAAAATTTCACCAGTGGACACCAAGAAATTCATGCGAGGCTGCGAAATTCAACTGATAAGGATTGATACGAATGATAGTTGCAAGGGTATTGGCAATTTTGCAATGGCTTTGGGGGTTTGTTGAGTAGGCCATAATGGTACCGTACAAAGGACATTCCTGACTGAGTTTTGGTGCAGGTCTAAGTGGCAAATCACCATGACAAGCAAACAGAAATGTTCAGGTACAAGCAAAGTCACAGGAGAGAACGGGATGTGTAATTTAACAAGTTTGTCGTCTCAATCAAGCATGCATTATCTCAGAAACCGGATGTGCTTTATGCTACAAAAGCCCGTCAACGCCCGTTTTTGGCACCCAATCCGATCCGTCATCAATCCCAATTCAAATCCCTTGGTCATGCATTTATTGCTTGTCGAAGACGTAGGTAAGGTGGCAGCGGCCACAGTACTGGCGGTCCTGCATGGCAGCCATGAAGACACCAGCGCCGCACTAAAACAGTCAGTTTCCATTTCACGGATGCAGGTGTAAAACTTACGGTGTCGGCGGGGCACTCGCGTCGAAGTCGCTCGATCTTGCCGTCAGAGTCGACCTTGTAGTACTTGAGGACAGCCAGCTTGGTCTTCTTGCGCTTGTGCTTGATCTTCTTGGGGGTGGTGTAGACCTTCTTCTTGCGCTTCTTGGCCATACCACCACGGAGGCGGAGGACCAGGTGGAGTGTGGACTCCTTCTGGATGTTGTAGTCGCTCAGGGTGCGGCCATCCTCGAGCTGCTTGCCAGCAAAGATGAGGCGCTGCTGGTCGGGGGGGATACCCTCCTTGTCCTGGATCTTGGACTTGACGTTGTCGATGGTGTCGGAAGACTCCACCTCAAGGGTGATCGTCTTCCCCGTGAGGGTCTTGACGAAAATCTGCATCTTGCCTAACTGAGACGGTTAGAATCCAGGTTCTCAAGTGTGTGAAGCACGAAGTGTCCGGCTGCGTCGGGCGGAGTGCTGTCTCGTTTTTGTGCGTGCGACATCTCGAGTTTTTTTCTTCTCGAAGATGAACGGCGTGGCTGCTCAAAGTCGATAATAAAAAGCGTCGAGTTGTGCGCGCAGAGAATTGCGATTCGATATAACAAAAGAGCAATCCTCAAGTGAAAGGCAATGAAGCCCTCACAGAGACGGGTATTTGCAGCATCTTTCAGACGTACCTCGACAATAAGAACTATTGCCTTCCTAAGCAATCCTCAGATGGTGCGAATTGGGGTTGAAGAAGATCGACTTTTGGTGGAGGGCAGCGCTCGTTCAGAAAACAACCAGTCCAGCCAGTGGAGTCTGGTCACATGATTCAGGGTTTTCACTTTTTTGGGTGAAACTGGTGCGGTGGATCCCGCTGACCTCAGCGTCTGCAGGCTTGAGATCCCGGCGTCTTTGCCCTAGCCACCTGCCCACCAAACGAACCCGAAAAAAGTGGACTGCCCTCAACGTCAATCGACTAAACGCACATTTCAAGAGAGCGCCTCTTCTCTTCTTCTTTTCCTTTTTCTCTTCACTTGCGTGGACCTGAATATTTACATCAGCAGCAACCGTCAAAATGGTCAAGAAGAGAAAGAACAAGTACGACTTCCCCCTTCCCTGCCCTGCCTGCCTCCGCCTGCAATCGCATCGCACACCATCATCGCCGACGAAGACGAAACAACACCAACTGTCGCGATGATGCTCGACAACGATTGAACGCATACTCTGAACAAAGTGCTAACAAGCTTTTTACAGCGGCCGAAACAAGAAGGGCCGCGGCCACGTCAAGCCCATCCGATGCAGCAACTGCTCGCGATGCACCCCCAAGGACAAGGCCATCAAGAGATTCACCATCCGCAACATGGTTGAGTCTGCTGCTATTCGTACGTCTTTCTCCCTCGCTTGTCCCAACTTTTCGCTTACAATTCAATTCACAGGTGACATCTCGGATGCCTCCGTCTTCGCGGAGTACACCGTGCCCAAGATGTACCTGAAGCTGCAGTACTGCGTCTCTTGCGCCATTCACGGCAAGATTGTCCGGTACGTTGTCCTCCCCGGGAGTGTGACAACTGCGCCCTGGTTGCGTATGTGCTTCAGATGAGCCTTGGAGTACTTTTGAAACCATACACACTCCCAGACCTGCTGCGCAGTTGATGCCCACACTCCCAGTACGTTTCTCCCCGCCGAATTTGAGCTGACCAGAATGTTATAGCGTCCGATCCGTCGTTGGCCGACGCAACCGTGCCCCTCCCCCTCGCGTCCGCTACAACAAGGACGGCAAGAAGATCGTCCCTACTGCCCCTAAGGCTTAAATGGGTTGATATCGCTTGTCTTGGGATGGAGTCCGGTTATGATAGCATCATTCAAAAAAAACGGATGGGATGAATACCTCTGGGATTATGAGTCTAAGAGATTCCAAAATTGAATCGGACGACGTTTGATGTCCACACGTCATTGACAAACACTTGCTTGTTCCTCTCTTTGCTCTGTGTGATTGGTGTGACTGTTTAGTCTTGATGTTGAATGTATGTGACCGAGTGTCACGTCGCTTCCAGTGACCTTTTGTAGATGTGCGTTGAATTGATCTCCTTGTGTAGTCTGTCGTCAGATTTGTCTTGCCGGTATGCTACGACCCTATTGACTGACATTTGATGTCTTCCATTGCTTCGGGTACATCTGGTTATCGTTTGGAGGCTGTCAGGTTATTTGTGTATGTATTTTGAGGTAATATGCTGTGATTGAAGCGCTGATAGTTTATTGTGGTGAACTTCATGAATTAGTGTCAAGTTATACCTAGGTTCAAGACGACATCTCTCCGATAATCAATCCACTGCGCACCGTCTGTTGGACGATAAAAGTCAATCGACACGTTAAATGAATTCCTCGAACAAATCGACGATGTCTAAATAAAATTATTCAACGAATTACTCCTCATTGCGTGGCTGATTGCTCTCTCAATACTATACCCCCCAAACTACCCTAAAACCCTCCATCAAACTGCTGCACCAAATCCGTGCCATTCTCCGAACAAGCAAACGCATCAACACAAACACCCCCACCACAACAACTTCCCGTCAGGCACAAATACCCATCCCCGCAATCCCCATCAGCTTCACAGCTCCCCTTGTAATTCGTACACTCCGTCCACTCAAACGCAATGCCTATACCCGCAGCACTCTTACCGCACACGCACCCTGTGCCGGGGATGATGGCGTCGCGGGGATACGAACATGTAGCGCCTTCTCCTTCTGCGACAGCGCTGTTGGGACAGCAGGCTATGCGTGATGAGTCCTGTACCGTGATATTATAGGGCTTTGTTGTCTCGGGGGCCCAGTTGAGGGTTGTTATGGCGGGTATGCTTGTTGCGCCGGCGATGAGGGTTAGGTTGAGGGGGATTTCGCCTTCGTGGAGAGACTGGCAGATGTCGTTTTCGAAATTTCGGTGGGTATTGTACACGTCGATGTAATCCTCCAACGCGCCCTGTGAGGTCTCTGTATTCTTGGTGAAGAATGCTCCGAGAGCCTGCCAGAGCTGGGTGTACGCAGTCACAGCAGCATCAGCCTCTTGCTTTGCTCTGCTGCTTGACAGACCCTGGTTGGCGAGGTCTTTGCGAAGCTGTTCAGGGTCAACAATGTCTTGTCCGGAGTCTTCGAGCGTGGTGACGACAGTGGACAGGTCTGGACATGCACCGCCGAATGGATCTGTGCTGATGAAGTCGACGACCTTGTTCTTGATAGCCAACTGACATCTCAAGGAGCCAGACTCAGACCCTGGAAATGTACACCCAAAGTCCCAGCGACCGGTTTCATTATCAACAGCGACATCGGCACAGACTGTATCGCCTACAAGAAGCTGAGGATACTGTCTGACCGACCTGTCAACGGGATTCCCGCATTGGTCATGCAGGTACAGAATCTGACTGAAGTCCAAATCCTCGGCGCGCTTGCGTTTGAGTGCAGCACATTGTACACCCGCCAAGTCGGCAATCTGCTCGTACATGTCGTCAATCGAGATCGATATGTCGTACGTGCAGTTACTGCCCGAGAAGTGAATCCCCTCAGCATCAAGCGTGACCAAATACCCACGAGTATCAACGACGGAAAGCCTGCCCCGATGAGAAATGTCGACATAGTAGATCCCACCTTGTTCATCGCGAACAGTGAGATACAGTGGATTAATGCCATCCTTCTCAAACTCAACAGACTCGATGTATGGAATGGGGATTGAGACGTTGTCTTCTCGAAGTCTCGCGTTGTACAGCAACGCTCGGCGGGTCGAATCACCGTCTGGGTTGGGGAGAGTGTAGCATGTTTCTTGCGAGATGGCGGCGGTGCGTGTAACGTGGGTGAAATTTGCGGCAGGGAACTCGGGAACGCCTGTTGTTGTTGCGTTACTACCTGGTGACGCGGGACCGTTGGAGGCGCCGGACGTTGAAGTTGCAGCCACAGGACTCGAGAAGGATGTAACGGTTCCAGTACTCCCAGGCGCAGAGCCCGTCGTGTCACCGCTTGGGACAACACTTTCGCTGACGGTAGTGCTGGGGACCTCGTTTGAGACTGTTGGAAAAGGCAGAGTTGGGATTTCAGAGGTTGGTACACTGATGGTTGGGAGGGAGACGATGCCTGAGATGGACGATGTGATATTCCAACCAACGCCACCGCTCTGAGAACTGGTAAGAGCTTCTGACTCTGTCGGAAGAGTCACAATTGAACCAGACTCAGAAGAGTCGACTGTCCTAATCGAAGCAGAGCCTTCAGAACTCTCAGTTGTCGTGTTCCAACCAGACACAGTGTCGCTTCGGGCCGACCCTGACGTTGCTTGAGACACTGTCGGCAAAGATACACTTGGGAACGGAACCAGCGATGAAGTCCCTGTCTGCGATACACTGATCACTGGGACCGAGACATTACCTCCTGGCGCAGAAGTGGTGCCATTCCAGCTCGGAACTGCGCTGCTACCTGGCACTGAGGTTGTTTCAATCCCAGACTCAGTTGTGATCGACTCACTCGGCAGCGGCAGTGTTGGGAACGGCAATGTCCCACCTCGAGTTATACTGATGGATGGTATAGTGAAGTTAACACCTGGTATAGTAGTGCTGTTCCGATTTGGGAACTGATTCCCACTTGTCTCTGGGCCTGTCGCGCGAGTATGGCTTGGGAAAGGCTGAGTTGGAAATGGGACAAAGGTTTGCGACGGGGATATACTGCTGGTTGGTGTAGTCACGTTGCCGCCGGATGGTAGGGAAGTGCTATTCCAGCTTGGCGAGATGCTGCTGCCCGATGCTGCTTCAGCTGACGAGAATTGACTTGGTAGTGATACCGTCGGAAACGGTATGAAGGACTCGCTGGATGTACTGACGGTTGGCACTGAGGTATTACCACCAGGAGGTAAAGACGTTGCGTTCCAGCTTGGCGAGACACTACGCCCTGATGCTGAACTTGGAAGGGATGGTGTCGGCAACGGGACAAATGATCCGCTGGAGGTGCTGGCAGTCGGTATCGAGATATTGCCACCTGAAGGCAGAGAAGTGGTGTTCCAACTTGGAGACAAACTGCTACCTGTTGTAGCCTCTGCTGAGGATGATGAACCCGGGAATGATGCTGTCGGGAATGGCACTGATGACCTACTCGATGTGCTCACCGTTGGTACTGATACATTACCACCTGATGGGAGGGAAGTACTGTTCCAACTTGGACCCAAGCTACTGCCCGAAGTGATCTCTACAGAGGAGGGTTGCGCTGAAGTCGAAGCACTGATAGTCGGTAGCGAGGTGTTACCACCAGGAGGAAGAGAGGTACTGTTCCAGCTTGGGCCGACACTGCTCCCTGAAGTGATGCCCCCCGAAGACGTTGGAAAAGGCACCAAGGTCCCTTCGGAAGTACTAGTAACTGGCGCCGACGTGTTTCCCCCAGAAGGAAGAGACGTGCTATTCCAGCTGGGTCCGAAGCTACTCCCCGAGCTTGCTTGGCTTGATGCCGACGAGGTTGGAAACGGAACGAATGTGCCACTCGAGATACTAACTGTCGGTACCGAGCCATTCACTCTCGACGTGGTGCCATTCCAACTTGGACCTACACTCCCACTTGACGAACCACCAGAGCTTGTGGAGACCGAGGCGGTTGGGAACGGGACGAACGTCTCACTGGATATACTGACCGTAGGAACTGAACCATTGCCCATCGAAGCGGAGGTAGTTCCATTCCAGCTTGGCCCTGTTATGCCACTAGATGAGGCCCCAGGTGCTGTAGGGAAGGGTACGAAAGTTCCATTGGAGATACTGACTGTAGGAACTGAGCCATTGCCTCTCGAGGTAAACGTGGCGTTCCAACTTGGAGCCACACTACCACTCGAGGAGCTCTCGGAACTAGTGATGCCCGGCCCTGTAGGAAACGGCACAGAATTTCCACTTGAGAGACTGACAGTTGAGATCGAACCATTCCTTGTTGGGGCTAAAGTCGTATTCCAACCTGGACCTACACTCCCACCAGTCGTCCCAGAGCCTGTGGTCACAGATACCGTAGCCCCCGAATCAGTAGGGACAGGCCCTGTCCCAGACATACCGCCGCTCGGGGCAGTAATACTCGAGTTCCACCCCGTCAAAGTTCCCGTCAGACGTGTCCCACTCTCCACAGGACTCGACGTCGAGTTACCAGGAATCGACCACGGTAGCGAATCGCTTGTAGCGCCAGATCTTGTCATTCCAGCTGAATGGGTCGATGCTTGTGATGTTACACCCGAGAGACTTTGGGTGCCATTGCCAGACTGAGAATGAGATGAGGTAGATGCTCGGTTTTGGCTTGAGAAGGATGCTGAGAAGGGACCTTGGGTATCTGCTGGTGACTCTGTGGTGGTGTTCCATGAAGCTGCTGAATCTGATCTTGCGGAGCTTTCGCTGGCTGTTCCTGTAGTTGGATTGCTGCTGTTGGCGTATGTCGTCCTCGGGACATCTCCTGTTGTCTCCCGAGCCGTCGTCTCTGCACCAGACGCTGCAGTCTGATTCCACGACCCTTCAGTCGTCGAATACGCTCCCCCAGTTGTAGTCTTAGCATACGTCCCCGACCCAGGCTGTCCCACCGACGCCTCTATCGAATCCGAGTACTCCCTCGTCCTATAATCCGTAGTGCTAAAACTCGCACTCGTCACAATACACTCACACTGCAACTCATAAGCAATCATCCAAACTCATCACGAACCACTCACATATGAAGCTATCCTCGTCTGATTATACCTCACATACTCCACAGGCGTACTATATCCCGCACCGCAGTGATTCCCCTCAAGAACACTCGAACAAAACTCGCCATCGTCTTGAATGAGCGATGAGTAAAGATCATCATGTGGACAAGCGACCGATTCGTTCCAGTTTGCCGGAAAAGCAGTGACCAAGTGAACGACAAGAGGGAGTAGCATCAACATGATGCGTAAACGAGTGTATAGCGATGAACGAGAATAGCCAAAGCTTGCCTTGATTGTAGGCGTTACTTATAGGACGTACAGCAGCCATATCCCAATGTCGAGGCCGCCCACGTATAATCTGCCAAGACACAACATCGTTGACGTGCAAGACATACATACAGAGCCGAGAAAGACCGGCACTTGGTGCGTGGTACGGCATCGACGGCTGCGAGATCGAAGGGCGCGGGTGTCTGCAGGGGTTCGCTTGGGGATCCTTAATGTCCCAGGTCTTCAGGTCTAGACGCGCTCGGTGACACGGGAGTTGGTTCCTGGATCGTGGGACGCGAGGGTGATACGAGGGGAGGACGGGGTTCAGGTTGAGTCTTTCTCACTGCGTGATGGGAGATGGCAAAATGAGGATGAGTGAGAGTGACGTGGCATGTGAATGTTAGCTAGACACAACGAGAGTAGATGAAGCACTGTATCGGTGTGTCGAGGAGAGGACAAAGATGAGAGATATCAGAAAACACCAAACATCGGATATATCATAAATCTAGCCTCCATATCATTAGAATAACCCGCCAAAGCCATATCCATAGTCATCATCATCGTCATATACAAGCCCTCCCTCTCATCCCTTACCGAAAGGGCAATATCGTCGTATTACCCCCAACCTGCGTGCGCTGCTGCGACGAGTGTCCCGGCGGTCTCGCGATGTAGTCCTTGTTCTCAATAGTGACACTCTTGGTCATATGATTGACCTTGTACACACCCACCAACCGCGCCGCAAGCTCAAACATGTTGTTGCGCAGCGAGATGACGATGAACTGGGCGTTCTTGGTACGCTCCTTGATGTAGTTTGCCACGATCGAGACCTGCGCTGAGTGTTAGCATAGTGGTTCAATCAGGATTTAGAGCGATCGATATGCATGTGGAATGCCCACGCGATTGTGGTCGAACTGTAGCCGAGTGTCTTGGGTTAGGGTAGTACTCACGTTTCTGAAATCCAGCGCAGCATCGATCTCGTCCATGACATACAGAGGGGTAGGCTTGTAGTGGTGCAGAGCGAAGACGAGAGCCAGACTGCTGAGTGTCTTTTCACCACCGGAAAGGTTGCTGATGTTCTTCCAGCTCTTCTTGGGGGGCATGACGCTGAAGAGAATACCTTCGCTGAAGGGATCCAAGCTGTCGACGAGTTCGAGCTCTGCGTTGCCGCCCATGGTGATCATCTGATACATTTCCTTGAGTCGGAGGGAAATGGCGCTGAAACCTTCCATGAACCCTTCTAAGCGTAGTCGGCGCAGGTCGTCGCATCGCTTCTTGGCAGAATCTCGCTGTTCAATGGCAGTTTGGAGATCTGAGGCACGAGCAGCGTGCTCTTCCACTCGTCTTCGGTACTCAGCGAGGACGCCGAGGTCGACGTTGACATTTTGAGTCTTCTCCTCAAGAGCTGCAATCTCACCCTTGAGTGTCCTCTCATTCATGTCGGCGAGCTCGTCGGGTGTATATCTCGGAAGCTCGTTTGGCTGCCCATTGACAGATTCCTCCTCGTCCTCTTCCCCTTCTTGATCCTCCTCTTGCTCTTCGTCTTCTTGGGGAGCGTCGGTCATGTCCACATCATCCTGAGGGGCATCGTCCATGTCGATGTCATCATCGTCATCCGTCTGAGGCTTGGGCTGTGATTTGGGCTTCTTGGAGCGGCTGCCCGATGAGCCTCCAGTAAGGTCGTCAATGTTCTGCAGAACAATCTTCGACAGCTTATCGTCCCAGTGGCGAAGTCGTGCTTGATTCTCAACAAGAGCCTTCTGGTTCTCCTCAAGCTTGTTGCGCATTTCAATCTCAACCGCTCTTGTCTCGTTGAGCTCAGCTGTCTTCTCGTTGAGCTCGCTCTTGAGCGCCTTAAGCTCCTTCTTCTTAGCGGCCAATCCTTCTTCAGCCTCCTCAGCTTGTGCTTGAAGCTCTTCAGCTCTCTCGCCCTGGTTGTTGATGTCGTTCTCAAGCTTCTCAAGATCCCGAGTAGCAGCCTCAAGCTCCTTGGACGATTTCGCATGATCCTTTGCCAGCTTGATCTTCTGCTTCTCCGCCTTGACCTTACGGACCTCAGCATTGGAGATCTCTTCGTTGTTGGAGGATATCTCCTCCTTGATAGAATCGACCTTGGCCCTTTGCGCACGAAGCTTCTCACCACCAACTTCCATGATCTTGTCTTGCAGAGCCTTGATCTCATCCTCCACGCTGGAGGTCTCTTCATGAAGTCTCTCGATCTCCTTGTTAAGCTTTGCGATCTCCTTCTGCAGAGCAGCGATGCGACTGTTGTCCGAGGCCGAGGGCTGGTGCTCCTTGCTGACTTCCTTCATGCGTCGTTGCATGTCGGCGATGTTTCGCTCCGCGCTCTGAATCTCAAGACCAATCTTCTGCATCTTGGTGTCCAGCTGAGGAATAAGCTCGCCCAACTCCCTGAGTCGCGTCTCGCACTCGCGTTGATAATCTTGGAATTCTTTGAACTTCTGCTCCCAGCCATCGCGATCACTCTCAAACTTGGTGACCTGCTCCTTGCTGACGTCTGAGACGAGCTTGGAAGACATGAGACCTCTCTTGACAGTTGAGCCACCACCAGACATGGTACCGGACTTGTCAATGAGCTCACCATCGAGAGTGACTACTCGCCATCGCTTGGCGCCATATGCGATTCTGTTCGCTTGGGCGAGGTCCGCAGCAACAAGTGTATCTTGCATGGCATGGTAGAAGGCAGCTCGGAATTTGTCTTCCTTGGCAGTGACAAGGTCGAACAATCTTGGAGCGTTCTCAGGTGTCTGGATAGGCGACATGGCTCGAACTCTCAGCTTGTCCAAGCAGATAAAGTTACCACGTCCAACGTTGTTCTTTCGCAAATACTCGATACACTGCTGACCAGCCTCGACAGTCTCAGTAACAAAGTTGTCGAGGGCACCACAAGCCGTTGAAATGGCGACATCGTACTTCTGATCAATCGTACCAAGGTTACCGAGGCGTCCATGGAAGCCATCAATTCGACCAGACTCCTTCATGCGCATCAAGGCAGCGAGAACGTTACCACGAGCCTGTGTGTTAGACAAGCTTGAACGGGCCTCGTCAGCCTTTTGGCGCGCATTCGAGATCTTGGAGCGAATCTTCGGCTCCTGCTCAGAGAGGACCTTGAGCTCCGACTTCATTTTCTCTGCCTCCTCCAGAAGCTCAGTCTTCTCGGCCTGACAGGACTTGAGCTCGGCACGCTTGGCAGTCTTGCCCTCCTCAATCGAAGCGATCTTGGTCTCAAGGTCTTGAAGGGCAACAGCGCCGGCGTTGGCCTTTTCTTGGAGGATGTTGAGCTCACTCTCAGCGACAGCGACGGCGGACTGCTTCTGGTTGATCTTCTCATTCCAAGGTTCGAGAGATTTCTGCTTGGCGGCAATCTGATCTGAGAAGGCTTGTGTCTTGCCCTTCAGACTCTCTCTAATTCGAGCAAGCTCAGCCTCTGCAGTCTGGATCTGTTCCTCGAGTTCCGCAATCTCCTGGGTTCGGTTCTCGATCTCCTCTCCACACTGCTCGATGGTCTCGTCGGCTTCGGCAGAGTTCGTTTCGGCGTTGGCGATAGCCTTCTCAAGCTTCTTACGCTTGTCGTCCAGGAACTTTCGCTTCTCGTCGAACTTGACACGCTCCTGCTCAAACTTGGCCATCTCCTTGACCAAAGCTTGTGTTGACTTCTCTTGTGCTTCAAACTCCTTAGCACCCTTGGCGTAGTCCTTCTCTAGGCTCTTGATGATCTGTTCGCCTCCATGGTGCTTTTCCAGCTCGGCGTCCAATTGAGCTTGCATTTGGCTAATAGCCTCCTCTGTAACAGCAATATTCTCATTGCACTTGTGAATGAACAATTGGTAAAGAGCAGATTGCTTCATCGCCAGCTCATTCTCGTCGCGAATGTAGGCGATCGCTTTGTCCTTCTTGTCTTCGAGGCTGTTCTTTTCCTTCTCGACGTGCTGAACGCGACCGCTTTTTTCCATGCAGACATCATTGAGGGTCTCGACCTCTGTGGCAGATTCTTCGATTGGCGCCTTGTACTTGGAGGTACCGATAATATCCTCGAGGTATTCCAGGAGGCCGTCTTCGTGTTCGTTGCCAGCCTTGGCCTTCATCTGAGCAATCGACTCGACCTCACCTTGGAGAATCAGAAATCGCTTGTGGTCAAGATCAACACCTCGATCGCGAAGGAGAGTGGTGACTGTCGTAAAGTTGGATTCTTTGCCATTGATGTAATATTTGCTGGAGTTGTTCTTGAAGGCTTTTCGGGAAATGATAAGCTCGGAGTTAGGGATAACCTCATGGCCGCCACCAGGCTGAGAAAGTTAGTCTAGGATCGCAAAAGAGCAGGGATTTCCTTACCTGGTCCATGACCTCCTGGAAGTAGACGGCGACCTCGCAATGATCCAAATTCGGAAACTTTGCTGAATTGTGAATGAGAGCAGAGATCTTGCCCTGTCGCATCTTGCTAGCTCGGAAACCGAAGACGAACAGCAGAGAGTCAATAACATTTGACTTTCCGGAACCGTTGGGCCCGACGACGGATGAGAATGAAGCATGGAAAGGGCCAACTTCTTGTCGGCCAGCGTAACTCTTGAAGTTGTTGAGTATAAGATGCGTCAAAACGATTCGAGACTTGGGCGTTGTGTCTTCAACAACAGGGACAGCTAATGTCCGTGACTTGAGCACAATATCCATTGGCTTCTCCATAATGGTATCCATAGGTTTGATCGGCTTGATAGTTGCTTGTGTATTGTCGACAACAGAAGTATTCACACTAGAATCAGTGATATCGGCCAGTGCAGAAGCTTCCTGAGAAGCTGTCGGTGGATCTGGCTTCGGTGTAGGAGGGGCCAGGTCGGGAACTGAAGAGATCGACGATCTCGCTGTGCTCTTGCGCTTACGCGGCGACGCGACCTTGGCAGGAGAACTCGCCTCTGCCTTTAATGTCGTATCGGCATCGAGAAGTCCGCTGGGCTCTGCCGAAGCAGCTGGAGTAGGCGCTTTTCTAGGACGTCCTCTCGGCTTCGGCGCAGTAGCAGGCGCAGGCGCTGGAGTTGTCGATTTGCGTGAACGAGTCTGTCTCCGGGGCGCCGGCTTCTCAGGTTCAAAGTCCTCCTCCTCATCCTGGACTCTAGAGCGGTTGGAAACATCGTCTTCGTCGTCAGAATCGATAATGGCGGTGCGCCTTGTCGCGCGCCTTGGCCGAACAGGGGAAGACATTGTGAAGGAATTACTCTCGTCACGGACAAGAGAAAAATTCGAAGGAGTGTATGCAAACAGTGAATAGTACAAATAAGCGACAACTTGGGTCGGTGTAGCCAAGGTCGACTGGGTTGTTGTGTCGAGGGAAGCTGTACAAATTAGATTGGTTGCGCCCCGCGTTGGTTTGTTTAGAAATGTCCAAATCGGTCGTGTAAACAATACGTACCGGCACAGGCCGCGGGGCGGCTCTCGCCACGTGATCTCGCGACGGATTCTTGATTGCCCGTTTCGCGATAGCTTTGAAGCTCTTGACGAGCTATCAAAACATTGGCTTGTGTTACGACAAAAGTCAAGTATCCCCGTCGCCAAAATGTTTGACTACACCAACCTGCACGAGGTCTTCGCGGAGGGTCTTGCGAACCCGTACGATCGCGAGACTCAGCGAGACATCGACCACTCGCGCAAGGAATTTGATGGCGCTCTCTTCATTGATCGAGTCCTACGGGCTGTGGGCATAACAAAGGGTATGTTTGTCTCACGAACTGATCGCGACTTGCTAACTCGTGATTGCAGCCAAGATCTACCCTCCCAAGACCGACAATGCGTTGAAGCAACTGCATCAGCAAATCTGTGAATCCAGCATGTCAATGCAGCACAAGTCCTCGATCTTCTACTACATCCTTCTTGATTTCGACCTAACAGCAGGCCGCGAGAGCGCCTCTGATGCATTCGTGGATGCGTCTGGTATGCCCAAGAAATATCAAATCTTCATCAAGGGCCTGTGGTATCTGGATCGCCAGGAATACTCGGTATGCTTTGCGCTTTCGATTGCCGATACCAAAGACTGACAGGACTTTACAGCGAGCGCTCGAGTACATTTCACATCCCTCTCTGACTCCCGACTTTGCCGACAACATTATGACCGTGCTCGTCCAGTCTGCCCAGGATGGCGACTACAGCATTGCGCTGTCATATTTTTACACCGTGCAGCCCAAATTGAAGACCTCAGCTGCTCTCGAGCTTCTTTTCGGTGCGATGGCGAAAACCAACATCTCAGAAGCGCTATTTTACTCCCGAACCCGATCTCCCCATACTCGCGAGTTGCTCTTCCGTCAACTGGTCGCCTCTGTATTAGACAGTCCACACGACGAGCTTTCTGAGCGCGCTAGCCAACTCACCTTTTTACCCTTCGATAAGTCCGAGGAGGCTTGGTTCGAGGAGTACCTCCTACACGGCAATGGAAAGACGCATAAGAAGGCAAAGGACACGCTTGTCATGCGCAAGATTGCGTGCGATCAGTTCTCTGATGTGGCCAAGATCCGACATGGCGGACAATGGTCTGGAATTCTAGAGGGTACCAAGGGTGGAATTAATGGGCATGCTGAATAAAGAGCTATTGATATTGGTGTCACGTTCTCGATGGTCATGCATAGCGTAGGCGTTTACTTGGTCGTTTTTGTCATTTTAGAACGTTCGAGATTGGTATAATGATGAGTTCAGCCTGAGCCTGTTGATATACTCCCAGTGAGAGTTGTAATGACGCTGAATCGTGCCGGCATTACCATGTTTTACTACTATTACCCGACATATGTCCATTTTCTGAAAACAAATTTGCAAGCTAGCTGTTTACTGGAATACCAATTTTCGTAGCTCGAGAATGGGGGCTTCGGCATTCATATACCAAGATGATGGAACCCCAAGCCTGAGCTCGGGACTTTGAAGACAAGGGTCAAAATAAAGGGGTTTGTATGACCATCTTGAGGAATGCGAAATAAGTTTTTCAAAAAGCGCATGTCTGCCTTTTGCTTCTTCCCCAGCCCTCTGCCCTCAAAATGCTGTGTCTCAGAGAATAATGTCTGGGCCATTCACTAACAAATTCCCCGAGTCTAGAGCGTCTGCCGAAGATGGGGCTGAAGAGTGAGGCGCCATCACCGGGGATGAGCCGGGTTTACGGCCATAACCAATGAGAACGAACAAGAAGCAGATCCTCTTCAGGGTCTCGACTGTGGAACTTAGGTAGATAAGCTCAGTGGAACTCATTGACCTTGAGCTGATCAAAGGAGCATCTCGTCCGTCTCCAGAACATGGCCCTCAATAATTTGACCCTTGAAGTTGCAACGTTGGTAAGCAGATAGAGACTCGGGATCCCACTGTCAGAGTTCAACGGCTCGCGTCATCCCGAGAAAGTTCCCCGAGACATTTAAGTTTACAAGTTCTGCAACGGTCCAATTTTTATGTAGCTTAAATATTCTCAGTCAAACTTTTCTTGATGATTACAAACTCATTGTCTACCGAGTACATACCCAACCGGTCGGCAGCCTCGGAATATGCAAGTTGATATTTAAACCCCATAGCGGATTTGCAGCCCTGGATGCTAAAGGTCCGAATAGCTTCCTTGGCTTTATCTCCAAGCTTACAGATCCATAATTCGAGATAAGCTACATGTAGCAAGGGCCGAGACCCCTATCGCGAGCCATGCATTGCCGTTCTTTTTACAGGATGATTATCAGATGCATGATGCTGATTGAAATGCAGCCACACCATGTTATTTGTTGCAGTTCACATCATCATTGGTTCACTGTAGCGTCGAGGTGAACTACGCCTGAATAGGTAGGTTGTTTGAAGCTTCTTGGAACCCATGGAAGCCGAGCTGAAGACAAGGCAACGGGCGATCAATGCGTGACATTCTGGTTCCATGACGGCGCCAGAAGCGGCAGCTCACAGTCAGCATGAACATGGGTAGAGCAATGCCTCACAATGAGCATTCAATTGCCGCGGTGGTGAAGAGTTTTTCGCCACTGGGATCGTCATATCGATTCTCCAAAAACAAGAGTCAAAATGGTGATCGTCTTATCGAGCACCTGACTTAGTCTAATCACAGCGCTTGTCGTTGTGTTTTCAGTGGAGTTCAAAAATGGGTCGAGTTCCCAAACTCCCCAGACCCAACGTCGATATCATCACGAGCATCAGTTGTCCCCGTGGGGGGCGCCAGGGGCGTTGATAGTGCGTTTTTTTCTTCCTTTGCCCCCCTAACAAAATGGTTTCAAGCCTCGCAAGCCTAACCGTTGGGTCCATCCATACCCATGGTCCGGTTTTTCATGAGTCGGTGTCTGGGGAAAATGCTTAGCCAAGCTGGTGGTCTGCTTTTCTTGCCCCATCGACTCTTTAATACTTCCCCATTTCTCTCTTCTTGATCTGGTTCCCGTCTCTCAGTTGTTGTTGCTTTTTTGCGGGGGACTCCATTTTGTCACCTCAGGAATACTACCGACGATGCATCATGAGGGATGATACCCCCAATATCATTGCTTCGGCCGCCATAACTCTTCCTCTTGCGACCTTGGCTCTCATTGCTCGACTTATAGCGAGGAAGATCACGAAAGCTGGATATGGCATTGACGATGCTTTGGCCGTTGTTGGCTGGGTATGTTAAACTCTCACGTGGATATGATGTGTTCTGACATGGCTCAAGTTGGGCTCATTGGCCTTGTTGACGAATGGGATGATATGGATCAAGGATGGACTGGGGAAGCCAATGGAGGTTGGACTTACAGACGACTTTACGTTTCATGATAAAAACCGACTGGCGTGGATACATATGTGGACGACGAGCTTCACTTACACCTTTGCCATCGCCTTCTCGAAATTCGCCATCCTCGCCTTTTACTGGCGACTCTTTCAATTCTCCGATATCCGCATCCCCATCCAAGTCCTTTCATGCGTCACAGTGGCGTGGTTTTTGCTGCGACTATTCATGGTGTGCTTGCAATGCCTACCACTCACAGCCTTGTGGGATGGAGACCAAGCAACGAGGGACGCAAAATGCCATATTCGCGAATCGACTTTTTTCTTCTCGACGGTTTTGACGCACGTGTTGATCGATTGCGCCATTCTTATTCTGCCCGCTATTGAAGTCGGAAAACTTCATTTACCCAAGGGCCAGAAGGTTGCTGTCATTGCGTTGTTTGCGTTTGGTGCCATGACTTGTTTGGCCTCAATTTTTGTCCTCATTGAGTCGTTCAAGTTCAAGTCGGATTCAAAAGAGATGACGCTACAAATGGGACAGCACTATGCTTGGTCAATCGCCGAGTGCAATTTTTCCGTAATTGCTGGTATGTCCGTACCCAACACTGCCATTTTGACCTGTACTGACTTTTCGCAGCTTGTCTCCCCATGCTTCGGCCAGTCGCCCGCAAGATCCTCCCAGGCTCATTCCTCACCTCCAACAGCGGCGGTCAATCGAATCAAATCAGCGCCCCCTTCAGCGCACCATTCAGCAACGGCATCCGCCTCACCAGCGTATCCAAGACGCGATCCGGCGAAAACGACGGCGGGAGCTCAACACACGAACTATCCAACAACCCACCAGATCTATACGACATAGGCGAATGGTCACACGGCACACAGACCACGACATCAAACCCCTTCAGAAAATACACATCTGCGAAGGACTATGAGAGCAGTGAGACGGGGATTCATGTTGACGAAGAGACGGCTGTTTCTGTACAACGGCGTGACGATAGTGTATGAAACAGGGCGGCGACCCTCGGCGTTTTGGATATGATATCAGCGAGGCTGAGTCGTTTTTTACGTTAGATACCACTGGACAAATACCAACTGAATCTTGACTGTCAAGCAAAACGTCCATTGTATCGTATGTTGTGTCATCTGCATGTCGCTTCATGCGCGGTCGAATTTGGGTTCCGTACCAGCTCAACGGTGTCGGCCCGCCAGCCTCAACCTTGTTAGCATTCCAACTGCATTCGCTTGCACGGAATTAGCCAGATGTCCATCCAGGCCATGGGCATTGGGGAGTTAAATATCACGAGTTTGGATATTTATGCCTGAGGCATGGTGAAGTTGTTATGCCGAACATTGCCGCAGCTTGCTCCGCAAAGTACGGAGCCCGTCGTCCAAAATGAGGAATTACATGATTCGCAAACCCATTCTGGCCGTGAGCTTTCGGCGTTGCAATTGTTAAGCCGATGGAGCGATCCAAGCTCACCGATTATTATATTCCTCCTCTGAGTGGTTAGCAGAGCCGCCCGTGATGTTAGTTTTCAGCGAATTATGGTGTCGGGTTTCAATGTCCGGCGACCGTCCGGGTGCTTCCGCATGTTCCGCGGGAGGGAAGTTTACGGAGAGGGTCACTCACCGAAGCATCAAAGGGAAGTAAATAAACTTGGGGCGTCTAAGCTAAGTGATGATATGTTTTAGGTAAACTTGGGACAACTTAGGAAGCCCCTAGACCAATTTATTCTGGCACCCGTGATTCAATATCAGTAGTTTTACTGTTCCTCGACGGCCACATCTTTTGCAGTTCAAGGTGAGTGCTTGTAAGTTGCTGATGGCGAAGTGAACCTCACCTGAGTGACGTATTGCAAAACATTCTGTTTGGCTTGAATAATTGCAATTCAGCAACGCAATCAATTTAAGAAACAATTGATGATTAGGTAAAATAAGTTTAGCTATTATATCCCGTAAATATTGAGCCATCCCCTTTTGCCCGTATAAACATCTCCAAAGGTACTGCAAGTCCGTGCGATACCTTCAAAGCTCGGCCCGCTAAATTCAGAACTTGTTTTCCCTTCCCCACGATCCCATCATTCCCCATCCCTTCCACCTTCAATCCCCCCCAAACCCTCACAATGGCTTCATTAATGCGCATGAAGGCCGCAACAGGCCTCTCCGGCCTATCACGCGTCGCCATCTCCCGCGCCAGCCTCGCACACAGCGCCATCCTCTGCCAGCGCCATCCCCAACGACGACTCTTTAGCAACTCCAGCATCTTCAATGGCTCGTATATCGTCTCCGTGCCGCCCATGGCAGAGTCCATCACCGAGGGAACATTATCCAGCTTGTCCAAGAAGATTGGCGAGGCGGTTGAGCAGGATGAGGAGATTGCTAGTATTGAGACGGACAAGATTGATGTTCTTGTTAATGCTAGCGAGCCTGGTGCTATTGCTGAGTATTTTGCTGAGGAGAGCGATACTGTTGTTGTCGGTCAGGATCTTGCGCGTATCGTGACGGGCGAGGACGCTGGATCTGTCAAGAAGAGCGAGGGCGAGGAGTCAAAACCTAAGGAGGAGCCTAAGAAGGAAGAGTCAAAGCCTGCTGAGCAGCCCAAGGCCGAGGAGAAGCAAGCTGCTCCTGCTGAAGCTCCCAAGCCCTCAAAGCCTGCTGAGTCGAAGCCCGCGCCCAAGGAGTCTAAGCCCAGCCCTCCCGTCCAAGGTTCATCAAGCGGCCCCTCCCGTGGAGAGCGAGTCGTAAGTATTTCGCACACAGCCATAATATCCCACCCATAACTTACCGAATCTTTAGGAGAAAATGACACGCATGCGCAAGACCATCGCCGCGCGCCTCAAGCAATCCCAAAACACATGCGCCTCTTTAACAACCATCCAAGAAGTCGACATGACCAACATCATCGCCTGGCGCGCAAAGTACAAGGAAGAAGTTGCGGAAGAGCACGGCGTTCGTCTCGGTTACATGGGCGCTTTCACAAAAGCCACTACCCTCGCTGCGCAAAAGGTTCCCCAGATCAATGCTATGATCGACACTGAGAAGGAGATCATCACCTATCGCGACTATGTTGACGTGAGCATCGCTGTTTCGGCGCCTAAGGGCTTGGTTACGCCTGTGTTGAGAAATACACATGAGTTGAGTATTGTTGAGTTGGAGAGGGAGGTTGCTTCTGCTGCTAAGAAGGTACGTTTATGGTGGTGATGATGCGTGGGAATGGTGCTAATGGGTACAGGCTCGTGATGGCAAGCTTACTATGGAGGACATGGAGGGCGGAAGCTTCTCCATCAGTAACCCCGGTATCTTCGGCTCCATGTTCGGAACTCCCGTTATCAACTATCCCCAGGCCGCCGTGTTCAACATGAACGGCATCCGTCAAGAAGTCGTCGCCATCAAGGGTGAGGCCGTCATCCGACCTGTAAGTCTACACCTCTTCAATCCATCGTCCAAGACTAATCTGTGGCAGATGATGTACATCAGCTTGACCTACGACCACCGTCTCATTGACGGCAGAGAGGCCGTCACCTTCTTGAACAGTGTCAAGAAGTACATTGAGGATCCTTCGCGCATGCTCCTTGTTTAAAAGCTGGCGTGTTTGAGTAGAGAGTTCATTTGTATGCTAAAGCGATTGGGTTTAGACGGAGGAATGAACATTGTTCTGCATGGCTGGCGCTTTTGTAGAGTTGGACTAATGCAGATGTTTACTACGTCGCCTGCATGTGTTTATCGTGTGATTGAGATGAGGAGATCTAGAAATGTGTACAAAGAAGGTCGTATTTTTACCCTATTCTGCAATGTATGGACAGTATTCTACACTAACAAAAGTCACTGGATCAAGATGAAATATGAAATGTGGATAAGAAGATTTTTAATCATCCCATCCTAAGCTCATAATTAATTACCCCAAGTTTAGGATCTCTAGCCCTTGATCTCGCTCTTCATACAAACTGTTCCATCTTTCTCAACAAGGACTTCCCAAGCCTTTCCGCCTTGAGCATCTTGTCTAGCTGAGGTCCGTATGTTGTAGGTCTGACCAGCATACAGAGGTGACATAGCTCTGTATGTGATACCGCTTGGGCTTCCGCCATTGCCATGAATGTCTCGCCAGTAATCTAGCAGGTTGATGAGGTTGAGAGGCCCATGCACAACTTCAGCTGGATGGCCTTCAACGTTGCGAGTCCAGTCTTGGTTGTAATGTATCTTATGTCCGTTGAAGGTAAGGGCTGAGAATCTAAAGAGGCCAACTGGTGACCATCGCAGTTCTCTAACGGGGGCACCTAGTTCTCTTAGCCAATATCAGTCTGCAATCTTCTGCGAAGCTTACCTTCACTCTTGAGATCCAAATCTCTAATGGTAGACGGCCCACGGACAATATCCTCAAGCACTCTGGGCTGTTCTCTCACAGTGCTAGGATCAATCTCAGGTCTAAACACCCAAGACCTCCGATCCGTCAACGCCAAACCCTCCGGCCCCCAAAACTCCTTCTCAACTTCCACAAGGACCATCTCCCCTGCTGATCGACTCTTCTTGGGCGTCGCGCTCAGCAACGTCGTCTTCTCCTCGACCTGATCACCCACACGAAGCGACACATCACTAGCCCAGGTCATCTTACCACCAGCCCACATCCTCCGCGTGAACGGCTTAGAGGCATTATACGTAGTATCGCTCCCATCAGCGCCTAATTCAGCTTCTGTTCCATTTGGTGTGAAGTAAACGAGATGGTAGCCTGCTGGTACAGGTGTGCCTTCAACTGGCGGCTGCTCAGATACGTCTTTGCCGTTCAGGACTGGCCGATTAAGTGTAAGAGCTAGTTTTTGCAGTTGGTTTGCGTCGAGAAATTGACGGCGGATGATGGATTTATTGGAGAAGGTTTCAAGCAGGTGGGATGCTGCGTCTGCGGCAGTGACTTTGAGGTTGCGGAGAGACATGATGGCTTGTGTAAGTGATGCGGGGTGAAGTTTGGAGGGGAACCTGGAGGGATATGAGATATCGTTGGTGATCGGCCAAATGGCCAAGTTGCCGATATTTCAGAAAGTGGATAAAATTCACGACTTGACGTTGAACAGAAATTGCTTGTGAATGTTATCGATGTACCTTTCCGATTATTGCTGATCGCAAAGCTACAGGTTAGTCTACACACAGGCATGTGAAGTCAGTGCTGCAAGTATCAGTCCCCGAATACCTAAAGACTAGGGATCCTTAATTTGGGATATTCTAGCATAAATTTAGGATGAGTTCATCATAATAACTTCTCAAGATGGAGCACCATTTGTTTTATAGCTCCAAAAGAGAGGCATGCCTTGCAATTGAACATCAACATCTCGCGTTGCTCTTTGAGATGTCGTTGAACCTCCAGCTCCACTTTCGGCAGGCGGTCAAGTTCCGGGTACAAGGGTATTCAATCTCCGGCCAATCATGTCGCTGCCATTATTATTCCGCTCAGATTTCCCCAGGAATTTTTTATGACCCATCCTCCGAGGCCGGCTTCGCAAACAAAAAACATGAAACTATCCCCAACCTAAAACTCGCACTCATTTCCATCCGCCCGACAACGTCGCCGTCACGATCCAGAATTGACTTTATTGTATGGTATTTGTTATTGGCATCTGATTGAGCTTTTACAATGGTCGCCTTTGTATGTATATCCGCTGCTGAGTCCCATCATGGGACCTCGGTTCCCCGCTATCACACCTTGAACACTCCCCTTTATATCTTGAGCACTTCCTCCTAGTCTTTTTAGAACATTAACTGACTTTTCGCATAGAGGAGAGCAGTCGCTCTCAACGCCGTCGCGGTTGCGCGGCTCCAATCTCGAACCTTGATATCCCGCTCTCGATCCCTCGCCATCGCCACACAACACCGCGCCTACACGTCTCCGAGTGCCCGACGCCAATATGCTTTCCATACCCAACTCGAGACTGCATCTACCCCTAATCATTCGGCTTTCCAGTACCAGCGGGCCCCCGTGGTGGAGAATCCTCAGACACTCGTGGAGAAAATCGCCCAAAAACACGCCGAAGGCCTCGCTCCTGGCAAGAAAGTTAAACAAGGCGACTATATCACCCTTTCGCCAGCAAAGATAATGAGTCACGACAATTCAGCGGCCATTATGAAGAAATTCGCGGGCTTAGGAGCCTCTCAGATCCATGATAAACGTCAACTTGGTGAGTTGTTGTGCCCTACGAGCTGTAGATGTTGTCTGGGTCCTACCTCGGACTATGGGTTCAGTCTTGACTCGGGAATAGCTTCACTAACACCTCAAAAGTGCTAACCGCCGATCACGATGTAAGTAACAGAACAGAGGCCAACCTTCGAAAGTACGCCTCGATTCGTGAATTCGGCGAGAAGCATGGGATTGTGAACTTTCCTCCTGGAAGGGGAATTGGTCACCAGATTATGATCGAAGAGGGTATGGAAGGACTGAACTCGCTTAGAGAAACAGTATACTAACGCACGGATAGGATTTGCTTGGCCAGAGACAGTTTCTGTGGCGAGTGATAGCCATAGTAATATGTATGGAGGTAGGACATTCCGCCAAAGTTGCGTTTCAGGCTACTAACACACATGCAGGTGTAGGATGCCTCGGCACTGCAGTTGTTCGTACTGACGCAGCCGCCATCTGGGCTACCGGAAAGACTTGGTGGCAGGTCCCCCCTGTTGCAAAGGTCACTTTCACTGGCATTCTCCCCCCTGGCGTGACCGGAAAGGATGTCATTGTTGCTCTCTGTGGCCTCTTCCGTGATGATCAAGTGTTGAACCACGCCATCGAGTTTGCTGGAGGTGAGAGTCTCACTGTCGATGAGCGCTTGACCATCAGCAACATGACAACAGAGTGGGGTGCCCTCGCTGGTGTCTTCCCCGTCGACGATGTGCTCATCTCATGGTACCGTGCCAAGGCCACCACAAACGCTATGTTCAACGGCTCTTCAAAAGACCGCATCAACCACAAGAGAATCGATGAGCTCGAGCAGAACAGAATGTCTGCTGACCCTGGTGCCACATACGCCAAGGAGCTCTACCTCAACCTGTCAACTCTATCGCCAATCGTCTCAGGACCCAACTCCGTGAAGATCGCCACCCCCCTAAACAAGCTCGAGGCCGAGAACATTCCCGTGAATAAGGCCTACCTCGTATCTTGCACCAACTCTCGAGCTTCTGACATCGCTGCTGCTGCTCGCGTCTTCCGTGAAGCTGCCAAGGAGGGTAAGCCTGCCAAGGTTGCTCCCGGTGTCGAGTTCTACATCTCTGCGGCTTCCATTCCTGAGCAAAAGATTGCTGAGGAGGCTGGAGATTGGCAGGTGTTGGTTGAAGCAGGCGCCATTCCCATGATTTCAGGCTGCGCACAATGTATCGGCTTGGGCAAGGGTCTTCTTGAGCCTGGTGAGGTCGGCATCAGTGCCAGTAACCGTAACTTCAAGGTAAGGAACCTTCATGCCTGGTGAACTATGATCTGAAGCTAACACTTATTCAGGGTCGCATGGGTTCTACATCAGCCAAGGCATACCTCTCCAGCCCTGAGATCGTTGCTGCAAGTGCTCTCCAAGGCAAGATCGCTGGCCCTGGCTGGTACCAGAAGCCCGAGGGTGTTGAGAAGGTCATCATTGGCGAGGGAAGTGGTGACTTTGTTGCTGACAAGGCTTTGTCTATCGAGGATGCTCTCGACAAGATCATCAACGAGGCTGATGCTTTGATCGCCGCCGCTGAGAAGTCAGAGGATACCACTGAAGAAGCAAGCCCTGCTGCGTCCGAGGAAGAGTCGCTGACTGAGATCCTCCCTGGCTTCCCTGAGAAGGTCGAGGGTGAGATTGTCTTCTGCGACAGCGATAACATCAACACTGATGGAATCTACCCTGGTTCGTCAAGCCCTCCTCATTCCCTACGGCTCAACTAACAGCTTGATAGGCAAGTACACATACGAGGACAACATCTCAACAGAGAAGATGGCTGAAGTCTGTATGGAGAACTACGACACTGAGTTCGGCAAGATTGCCAAGCCAGGCGACATCCTCGTCACCGGCTTTAACTTCGGCTGCGGCTCATCCCGCGAACAAGCCGCGACCGCCATCCTCGCCAAGAAGATCCCTCTCGTAGTTTCGGGCAGCTTCGGCAACATTTTCAGTCGCAACAGCATCAATAACGCGCTCATGGGCGTCGAGGTTCCCCGTCTAGTCGAGCGCCTCCGCGAGACGTACAAGAACGACACCGAGAAGCCGCTTACTCGACGAACGGGGTGGAAGTTTGTCTGGGATGTGAGGCGGTCAAAGGTCGTTGTTACGGAGAAGGATGGAAAGCAGTGGGAGCAAAAGGTTGGAGAGTTGCCTGCTAATGTGCAGGAGATTATCGCCAAGGGCGGTCTAGAGAAGTGGGTTAAGTCCAAGATTGAGGCTTGAAAAGTGCGATTTTTGTGTAATATAGAGGGTATTTAGATGTTGGAAATAAGTAAAAGTCTTGAACCTCATGACACTGATCCCTTGGCTGGTAGAGACAGGAAAACTTGGGCCTTTGTACTGAGGCTCAGGGTAATGAGTATCTTGCCCGTATGTGTTTATTGGTGTTCTTTACCTTTGTGCGCTGGGGGCTGAAGCCTCTTTTAACCTCCCACAGCCTTATCACAGTATTCTTAGGAGAACTTTGGACCCTTACTTCTGGCGCCTTGACTCAATGTCAGAAGTTCTCTTGCTCCTCCGGGCTTGGCAAAGGGGTTCTGAGCTGACAAAAGTACGTGGGTAAGCTTAGTGGACATTGAGAGGGCTGTCGGTTGAGTATTTTTGGCACCTTTCCCCAAGCTGCTCTCCGCACGGCATCATCATTCAACACAAGAAACACTTCACTTCAACATCATCAAATTTAACCTATATTGAAAGCTGAAACTCACTAGAACTACGCTCTATCATTGAAATCACAAAGCAGTAAAGACACAAACACTCGATCCCAGGATGATACGTAACCCGACTGTCAAAATGTCGCGACTAGTTTCCCGATGCCTCATCCACCCCCGCCCATCGCCACCTCACCCAGCACATCACCACGCCTTCTCAACAACACCCCAAGACATCTCATGAGCCTAACAGGCTTCTCAGACAACCAAATCACAGTCCGCGACGCCATCAGCAAGATATGCGCTGAATTCCCCAACACATACTGGCAGTCCCATGACCAAGATGAACAAGACCCAAAGGAGTTTCACGCTGCGCTCGCTAAAGCCGGCTGGCTTGGTATTGCGCTTCCAGAATCCTTGGGGGGTTCAGATTTAGGGATCTCAGAGGCCACGATGATGATGCAGACCATCGCTGAGTCGGGGGCTGGTATGGCGGGTGCGCAGAGCATTCATGCTAATGTCTACGCGACGCAACCTCTTGCCAAGTTTGGGTCGAGGGAGCAGTTGGAAGATACTATCCCAAAGATTGTGTCGGGGGAGTATAGAGTGTGCTTTGGAGTCACGGAGCCAAACGCTGGGCTTGATACACTTCGTCTAGAGACGGTGGCGAAAGAGAACTCTGACGGTTCGTTCAGCGTTACGGGCCAGAAGATATGGATAACCTGTGCGCAAGTGGCGTCGAAGATGATCCTGCTCGCGAGGACTACACCACTAGATAAAGTCACAAAGCCAAGCGAAGGTCTCTCCCTCTTCTGTATTGATCTCAACCGTGATCAGCCAGGTCTCGAGATGCGACGGATCAAGAAAATGGGCGGCAGGGCAGTCGACGCCAATGAAGTATTCTTCGACAACTACACCATCCCCGCCTCATCCCTCATCGGCGCCAAGAACAAAGGTTTCAAAATGATTCTCCACGGTATGAACGCCGAGCGCTGCCTCCTCGCCGGCGAAGCCCTCGGTCTCGGCTACGCAGCCCTCACCAAAGCAGCATCCTACGCCAAAACCCGCGTTGTCTTCAAACGGCAGATCGGGATGAACCAAGCAATAGCTCACCCGCTGGCCGATGCGTACATGAAGCTCGAAGCGGCGAAACTAGCGACGTATCACGCTGCGAGGCTGTACGACGAGAGCGGAGAGGTGAGGCAGGATGAGATTGGGGTCGCGGCGAATAGTGCAAAGTACATGGCTGCTGAAGCGGCGTTTGCGGCGTGTGAGAGGGCGGTGTTGACGCTTGGGGGAATGGGGTATGCGGTTGAGTATGATGTTGAGAGGTGGTTTAGGGAGTGTCTTGTCCCGAGGATTGCGCCGGTTAGTAGGGAGATGATATTGAATTATATTAGTGAGAAGGTTCTTGAGCTGCCGAGGAGTTACTGATGGTGAGATTGACTCCTTGATGGTCGATATCTATGGATGAGGAAGTACTGCAGTGGGAGCTTAGAACAGACGCTTGGGAAGCACATCGATATCGTTTATCTAGACTGTACTAGAGTGCGCGAGGTCTACAATTATCCTTTACAGCATTGGATACTAAATGATGATACGCTGATATTACACCTCTTATCAATGGACGCAGTCTCAGAAGCTCATAGTTACCCATCCGATCTCGGCCAAGTGCAAAAACTGCCCGATTAGGAAGTAAGTGTTACAATCACAACGTTGTCTGTAAGGCACTATTCTATAAAATGTATACAAAATTCTTGTAATAAATCCGCTCAATAAAATATAAACCCTCGAAGCATCTCATCTGCATTTCGTTCGATTATGATAGCCGCAGTGAAAGACATCGGCTCCAGTCGGATATCCATGGTCTTCGGATGACAGATCTACACCCCGCGATCGCCCTCATCTCGACATTCCCTCACGTCTCACCATCCCTCAATCAGCAGAACACAAGCCACCCAAAATGACACGAACACCAGTCTCTACCAAAAAGGCCCCCGCTGTGCCGTAAAGCTTGATGAACCAGGCCATCATCGCCAATGGCTTCGTCTTCACATCCGGCGGCGTCGCAATGGACCCCAAGACGGGCAAGATGATTGACGGCGACATCGAGGCTCACACAGTACGTCAATTCCTCTCTAGAACTAGATTCAATTGCTAATTGAGATGTCTCAGCGTCAAATCATTTCCAACCTCGGCGCCATTCTTGACGAAGCTGGCTCGAGCCTTAATGATGTGATCGAGGTTAACATTTATTTGTCTGATATGAAGTACTACGCCAAGATGAACGAGGTGTACGCTGAGGATTGGGGTGATGTCAAGCCTGCTAGAACGTAAGTCAATTGGGAAATGGTTCAGATATGAATGCTGACCGGGATAGATGCGTTGCTGTCAAGAGTCTTCCGATGAACGCCAATATCGAGATCAAGTGTGTCGGAGTCGTTACCAAGCCCAAGTCAAAGCTGTGAAGGAGGTTGCCACTGCTGGGGGACTAGTATTACCAGCTAGTACAGGCTCGCGATGGTTTTCCATAATTAGGAGTTGTTAGGTACAATCTCTATGACACTTGACTTGCAAGACCAAATATCCTCGGGTCAGTTTGTTCAACAATGTGTATCCCGCCCACTCTACAAGCACACTGACGCTGTGAGGAGGCAGTATCTTCATCCTAGGGCGTTGTTCAAACGCGCACAGAAGAAGAGTGAGTCCTATTCACACCGAGAGCTCAGGGCATGGTTTGAGATGAGGACAGATTCTCCCCTGGGCGTGGGTGATGCTGCCTGCATCTGGAACCAGTAATTCTAGTAGTGACGGTGTTGCTGTATCTCCCAGAGTTATACGCTGCTAGGTGGTGGTATAGAGCTGCCCTGCCAGAGTGATCACGGTGGTGGTGATCAGGACCGTGTTGAAGGAGGGCTGGCACAACATCGACGGTCTTCAACCCCACAGCGCAAGAAAATGTGGTCTTCTCATCGATAGAGATGGGCGTGTTCACACCGACGCCATATTCGTATAGAAGCCGCACCGTCTTGACATGGCCTGCCACCGTTGATGGACCAGAGGAGTCTGGTTGTGCTCTCCACAAGCATCGGCATCAACTCTAACGCTGAGAAGTTGTCTGGCTAGACGAGGGGGCCAAGGAACTTGAACATAGTGCCGCTCACATCACTTGGCACGACGTCTTGAACGGAAATCCCATTGGTCTCTAGAGCATTAGGATCAGCACCGTTCTGTAGCGATACATCCAAAGGGCCCCCATTCTACGCTTGTGGAGCGCACGCCATGTTCCGCATGGATGTGTGGAGGACCGAATCACGAGATGAGTACCAGGGCATTTATCAGCTCCAAGTTGTAGGAGCTTAGTAATAAGTAGGGTACGGTACTCTGTAGTGTCCTAAGCTGCGTGGCGGTATGAAATATGTTGGCCGGCTTAGACGTCGCGTTGATGACTCCCGTGTGTCGGAGCAATACTTCCATGATATGCAGACACACTGAAAACTGAGGCAATGATATGATGCACGAAGCGTAGTCAGGTCAACTTGTTCCCATCTATTCACGCCTGTGACGCTCGGCTCAATATGAAAAAGCGCGGTACTAAAGGAGTGTTGCATGACTTTGCTCTTGGCCGAAGGAGATGCGAGGTCCGCCACCTGGTCCACGAGGAGCTTGGCTATATTGTAGCTACATGATTCAGCGTGCTTCTGTATGGCATACCCGCTAGAACGTCCGCGCCGCGTTCAAGAAGTAGGTCGGCCATAGGCGGATCTATTGCATAAATGAGAAACCGGTAAGGCAGAGGGATGCCACGTCGCTGCCCATAACAGTCCCGGCCTGAATGAGCATCTCGATTGGCTCAGCACGCCCAAGGGAGGCTTCAGCCACAAATCTTTCTATTTCCAACTCATCATTACGGCTTATAAAACGCCAACCCGGAAAGCCGAGGCAGCCAGCGTTGTCTATTGCCCGCTGGAGGAAAGACGCGGCAAGGTTCTGGTTGACATCTGGTGCCATACTAATAGGGGTCAGTGCAGTAGGGTCTTTGTGCCTGGCTCCCAAGAAGGTCTTGAATATGCGATGATTATGAGACATAGTAAGCATAGACTTGGTCCAAGAGGCGTTTGAGCGATGGGTGTTGAAAATCTGAGAGACTGACCTGAAAGCGTGGCACAGTCTTATTGCTGTGCAAGTTGGCATCGACCTGGCAGGTCTGGCTCTCTAATATGACTCCGAGAGAAGCTCGTCAACCCGAAGAGCATCCCCCAGCACTCTGTATACATGGAGCAAAGGGTTGCCGCCGTGGTCCATACGCGTGCCCAAGTCGTCTCAAGTAACATTATTACAACCGCCACCGGACGAGCGGCGTGTTGATGCTCTACAAGAAGCATATATCGGCTGCAGATACTGCAGAAACATACTGCCCACCACCCCGTGCGTGTTGAGCCCAGAAACATTCTGCGTATGAGCTGGCGGAGGAGAAATGGCAGGTTCCAGGCTGTCTGGTCCCCCTACACAGTCATCTACCTCTGTGCAAACTCGGCGTGCTCTGTGATGATGCGGAAGTCTTCTGTAAGATAGACTTCTTTTTAAACCTCCATATCCCTCCATATCACCATCTTCTTCTCTCAAGGGCTCGACCACTGAAGCATCCGCAAGTGTGCGCCCGACATTAACTTACAACCCGTACTTTTAGCTTCGGCTGCTTTATCTTCTCATAGATGAGAAATGTCCAAGAAATCTCGACGAGGTCACCAAAGTATCAGCCAGTTCCTTCGTCATTAGTTGTCGGAGTGCCTGGACGACCAAGCACAGAAGCCGAGATATGCTATGATGCTATTGAGGCCTGATATGAGGCAATATGCGTGCCTAAAGAAGCCCGAAAACTGCAGGGAAGCCACAACCTCTCGCATACCTCGGCTGTTGGTCTTGTCCTGCACGAGCTCATCGATGGAAAAGTCGACACAAAGAGCAGTGTAGTCAGATCACTATCGGAGTATGTTCTTGACCTTAGCCATGTAGTCTTTAGACACGCTGTGTTTCTCTTGGGGTTGATGACTCGCGCAACATTACGAGCTGTATCGGACTTGGCTTAAACGAGACGCAGACATGGTTCTCCCCATAGTCCGAACACCTCAAAACTCACCCGTCAACACCAAGGGACAGCGATTCGTAGTCTGAGTCAGAGGTCTGTCCGTGATGGAGCGTCGTCTGGTGAGCAGCCACTGTGTAGAGTCCACGAGGCGAAATACCGGACCCCGTTCAGGGTCATTGATGACTTTCTTGAAACCCCCTAGAGCCATACGCGACGAAGAGATACAGAGTGCCTTCAACCCACCCTTGATCGGCGAAGGCACACGTCTCGCTGGGGTCAGTTGTTCCTAAAGCATCTGGTAGGAGCCCGAGCAACAAAGGGCAATCTACACGCTGTCTTGTGCGCTGATCTTTCGACGGAGAAGAGCGGCGTCGATGAGCTCTGGCCGGTTGCTGGAGGCAATGGATATAACTGCATTTCCTTTAACCGGCCAACAACAGGCCTAAGATATCTTATAAGACAAGACAATGAGATGCACCTGTTCAATAGCCTTGAATGATATGGATAGAGTAGATTAAAGAATTCAAGATGCAGATGTGATGTTGCCAGTGTCATACATGCATCCCCTCAGGGATGTAGGTCTTGACGAATGAAAAGAGCTTCAATGAACAAGAAACAGTAAGAAACTAATTGATGAGTGTAGTAGTAGTTCACAGCGATACGAGTAACAAACCTCCCACGACCAACCCTAACGTGATGAATGCTGAAGAAACGGAACACCGAACAGCATCACTCCCCTGAGGAACATCAGCACTCTCTTTCCCACCCGTTCCACCTACTTCCGTAGAGTTCGAACCCCCAGTCAATTCCAAACTCGCCAAACTTCCCTCTATCTTATCCAGCGGCGCAACAAACGCCATCTGACTCCAACTAAACTGCGTGTTCCTCCCGCCATACACAAAGACTTCAAATCTCCCCACCACTTCACCATCGATAAACACAACCGTTCCGTGAAGGACGTCCGTCACCAAAGTGATATCAGTAGGAGTAGAGACCTTGACGGGTTTGTGCGTGGATGAAGTGTTGACCCAGATACGGCCTGGAACCCCGGGGTCAAGATCGAGGGCATCGTCTTTAGTGACTTTGCGAAGGGGGTACTCCCATCCGTCAGCGGTGAAGACCATGTTTCCATTCTTATCAAGGGATAGAGTATTGTCGGGACCAGAGAGGGTGAATGGGCCTGTTATGGAGAGTGTGAGGGTGTAGTTCATTCCATTGCTCCCATGACCAAGATGAACTTTCTTTCCATCACTGTCTGAACGAGTCCACGATAGCAAGGTACCGTTGCCCCCAAGAGATAGCACCCTATCAAGATTCTGATCCGGAGCCCGAGGAGAGTAAAAGTCAACACTACTATCACTCGTCTCCTCCACCAACTTCGGTCCACGACTCCCACTCCACGCTCTCCCTCCCACCACCGCAATACCCCTCCTCATAGAGTAATACGCCTCAAGTTGCGTACTCGCATCAGGCCCATTATCATTCCACGCAGCCAACGTCGCACCCCTCAACCTCTCCTCATCACCCTTTAGCTGCAGACTCGTATTCACAGAGTTGAAATCAGCAGGTGTCCACTGCCATTTCTCCTTACCTGCAAAGTTGAAAACACGACTCTCGTTAAAGAACTGTGGGTAACGTGCTGGGAGGATAGGCATGTGGTCGTTTTTGAGACTTGTGTAAGCCCACCAGTCTTCTGAGTTGATGACGTCGTAGCCGTCTTTGAGGACTTGTTCGGGGTCGGATTGGCCGTATTGCCAGTGCTGGATGATGACGTTTTTATCAATGGTTTGGTTTCGTTTCGATGGCTCGTGTGTGCCCCAGATTCGACTTCTTTTGTTGGCCGTGGAGTTTATGAAGCGGCTCATTTTGTTGACGAAGGTGATGTAGTCATCAGCAAGCTCGGCGTCGTATTCATCAGCACCAATATGGACTTCCTTCGTCTTGAACCATGGTAGAAACTCTTTCCAGATACTCTGTACTGTTGGTAAGGTGTCCGGGTGCGTCAAGTTGAGCAAATCCTTCTTGGCCAGGGCAAGCTCGGGTTTCCACTTGGTGAGATACAGAGAATGACCTGGTGCCTCAATCTCCGGAATGGCAGTTACTCCTCTGGAAGCACAGTGGCTCTGAAGGTCTGCGAAATCGTCTTTCGATAACGTCTCGTTCTCGCGTCCATGAAGAATACCCCTCAGCGATTTATCCTCCGGCAACAGTGAAAAATGCGAGTAGACATCCCTCCAACTCTCATTCCTGCCACGGTTCAGAGGATAGTTATCACTAAGATGATAATGAAACTCATTCATCTTGAAGAACGAAGCATAGCTGCAAAGCTCCTTCAGGAAATCCTTGGAATACCACTTTCTCCCTGCATCGAGCATATATCCTCTGGTAGCATAAGCCGGAGCATCTCGACCAAGGGTACTAGTAACCGTTCCGTTGCCAGCTAGGAGGAGTTGAAGAAATGTTCTGGTTCCCCACCACATTCCTCGAGCGCCTGATCCACCGATGAATACGCGATTGGAGTTGATGATGATCTCGTAGCCTTCTGATGTTGATTTTCCGTTTTCGTATGTGAGATCGGAAGATTCTCCGGTGTATGAACCAAGAGAGATTCCGCTGGCATTGTTGGGAAGTGAGTCGACGCGCTTTAGCGTCCAGTTGGATCCTGTGATCTTGGCGAGATCATCTTGAAAGGTGGTCGCGAACTCTTGGGCCGTGGGTGGAATCAGCGTAAGGCCATGTTTGTCTGAGACAGACGCAAACTTCTTATCGATGTATATAACCTTTGGACTTGAATCAACCGACCAAGTCTCTTCCACAAAAGAGTCGGCTTTTTCAAGAATCGGGGGGATCAGGTCTTGTGCTACAGCCAGCAGAGGCGAAGCAAGCAGAATGCCTGCGACGAGATATTCCTTCAGCATGATCCCACTATGCTCAAACCCAAGATGCAAAGTGCGGGTTCTTTACTCCCATTGTAAATCAATCGGGGTTATCGTATGTTTTGTTTGTTGTTTGCCGATCTTGGTGGGATCTGGGTCTTGACTCCGCAACAAGTGCGGGGATGTTACTTGATTGCAACAACGCGGATGTAACTGTAACCATGAGCTCTTATCTTCCATTCGCAAAAGATCCCGACGCGCACCTTCTTGTTTAAGCTTGGGCTTAAAGTTGGCTACCCTAGTCTTGCTTCAGCTTTGAAGACTCGCTCAAATTCATGCCAACTCGTATCGCTGCGTCAATGGCCGCTTCTGCTGTGACTCATGAACATACATCTCATATATCCGCCTCTCATCTGCTGACATCTCATATGGGGGCAACTTATGCCTAGGAACATGCATCTCTTGCGGTGGCAGGTCACTAGGCCACTTGACCGAAAAGCCATCAGAGTTATCTTTATAAAGCGTCGGTCGAGTCTCAGACTGTTGGTCTTGAGCTCTACGGCGCCGTCGCCAGAAGAAGATCCCCAGACCAAGGCCGATAAGACAGAGTGTAAAACCTGCTCCGACGGCAATTCCGACCTTTGTGGCGGTCGGCATGGAAGCCTTCGATTCAGCTTCATCTTGTTCTGAGGGACTAGCCGCTTTGGTTGGGGTGCTCGATGGCGATGGCGCCGGCTCATCGTCCCAGACACCTTTCCATGAAGCTTCCCAGTCGTTTCCACCCTTGCTTATAGTCTTATCCTTAACACCTATTGACGTGACGTCCGTTGTGGCTTGAACTCTGGGACCCGGTGCTTGGGCCAGCCACCAGCTGTTGGCATCAGGATGCCAGTTCGCTCCGATAAAGGCATCTTGTAGAAACGATCGTCCGAGGACGTATCTTCCATTGTTATTTACATGGCATGGGAAGTAGGGGATGGGATTATCAACTATTGGCTCGGAAAGAGTGAGGTTGAGATGCATGAATGGAACTCTGATCTTGACAGGATCGGTGTTGGTGTCTGATATGAATGAGAATGATAGAGCGGTCGCAGAACTAACAATTTCGTCGTATTGGTCTGACTTTGTGTCCCAGATGTAGAGACCAAGGTCGGAGTCGAAGTTGACCGGCAGGTATTCGGCGATGTTGTCGCAAGTGGACTTTGGGAGGGTAAGGTATGGAGAGCATCCGTCCACAGTGACTTTCAGACCGCTAGTGATAGAGGAGTTGCCCTTAGCTAAGAGGAAATTCTTGGACTTGGAAGTAAACGGCGAGTGATCGCCAACACCTTCGATGGCAATATCCCAAAGTGTGATACCGTCATCCCTCGGACTTCCGCTCAGCGTGAGCACTTCCCCAATAACGCGGTTCTTGTCGTAACCACCGAACCAGAGAGACCCGGCAACAGAGGGCGTGACGGATCGGATGTGCATGCCATAGGAATTGGAGGGTGTGTACTCGTTCTCCCAAAACCATCCAGGTGGCATACTACCATTGGTAGCAGGCCTTCCATCGGGTTGTTCAAAAGATTGGTTGACCGATCCTGGACCGCCCAAGCTCAGACAACCCGCAAAGAAGGGAACGGTCTGACCACCTGGATATTTGATCTTTTGCGCGTCGAGCAAAGCGATAGTCGAGTTGATAGTGTTAATCTCGCCAAACATGATATCGTCTCTGTATCGAATACTCGTGTCGCCTTCGAGATTCACGCCCTGCATGAAATTATCAAGTTCCACGAGAATATTCAAGCCAGTTCGATCGCCGGTTCTTTTTTCGTAAGTACCTGCTTTGGAAGCATAGCAGGTTCCTCGTTCGCAGTAATCATCGCCGATAAGCCATGTTTCCCACGTCCCACCAGGATATAGGGAAATGGAAGTGGGACTGCTTCCAATCTGGACACTGACACCGCGCCAGGGACCATCAGGTCCAAATGTGTCGTCCGTCCATTGGATTTCTCGAGGGATTTGGGCAGCAGATGAGAGAATGATGAAGATAAACACTGGTAAGATGACTTTCCAGGCCATGGTCAGTGACCCGCCTTTGGGAGGTATTAACGAAAGGATTAATAAGGTGGTTTAACAAAGAACGAAAGAGATATTAAAAAAAAGATGGAAAGCAAAGGAACATGAGCACATGCAACGAAAGTCACAGGAAAAGAGAAGAGAAAGAAAGAAACAGGCGGGACGAGGACATAACCATAATTAGAATTTGCAAGGCTCAACCAACACCATAACCAAGTCTTGGGGGTCACTAGCTGAACAACCTATCGCCAGCCGGTCAGTTTGCCTTGGCCCACTTGGTCTTGTAAGAGAGCAACCAACATGCATAAGGGGGATTCTCAGCTAGGGCGCTCAGATATGTGACTATACCTTTACACACAGGATAAGCGCTGGAACTTTGACTGTGATGTGCCTCAATTAGGTACAGGTACTTGTTAGTGGCACCCGATGATTAAAATTGCTGAGTTGGCCAGTTGGCTCAACCAACAAACATCAAGGCACAGGGAGCGGTTTCAGAAGAAGTGTGTGCCAAGTCAACAAGATATCATGTTATGAGGCATTAAAGTAAGAAATTGAATTGAAGCTTGACGAGAAGATGGCAAAGCAGAAATAACTTAAAGTTAAGCATAAATGAAGCTCGCGATAGTAATAGACTCCATACACTCGTAACTCAAAGCGAAGAAAAGATGGAAATCTCGCCATCGCGGTTAGACACCTGAAACGCCCTAAAATAACCGACCTCTGTCTCAGCGGTTAACGCCCCCAAATGGTTGGACGTTGAAACGTGGTGGGGAAGCCATGGATTAGCGAGCAGCCACTCGATTTGCCAAGAAGCTATTGGTTAGCACAGCGCTTATCGACGATCACAGGGGTCTAGGCGCCCAAGACTGACGACGTGAACAATCGCATGTGCTGAGCGTTCTTCCTTTGTCTCCTGAACTGTTCATCGTCTGTTTTGCGTTCTTCTTTTAAGCATCAGTTGCCGTTCAAGCTTATTCCTTGATCCGGGCACTATTCCCTCTTTGAAACATCGTCCTTTTTCCTTATCATCTCTCTGATTGCGGGTCAATCAGTTTCAGCCCACCTTTGAACATCTCATTCCTTAGCCCAAAGATTCAACAGCGTCCTGCTCTTCCATCTCATCATGTCATCAAAGCGCCATCGCGTTGTTTTTATCGCAGCTCTCACTACACTGTTTTTCTTCTACCTTCAAAGCCAAACAGGCCAAGGGACATCATCATGGCTATCACATGTCGAAAAAGACACTGAGTGGTCGCGTTTCGCGTATACGCAATATGTCACGAACAGCGAGTATTTGTGTAACTCACTGATGTTCTTTGAATCTCTGAAGCGTCACGGAAGTCGACCTGATCGTGTAATGATGGTCCCTGAAAGCATGCTTGAGCCAGAGATGGTCAACTCGAGTGATGCTTATCTGTTGAACAAAGCGCGCGATGAGTATAACGTCAAGCTTGTTCCGATCACAATTCAGACCAACTGGGCAGGTGACGGTGAGTAACCCTAATGGTACCAGAGAATATGACTGATTAGCTTTCCAGCTACCTGGGCAGACTCATACACCAAGCTTCTAGCATTTAACCAGACTAAGTACAATCGTGTGCTGTCCATCGACTCAGATTCTCTCCTGCTACAAGCAATGCATGAACTGTTCCTCCTTCCAGATGCACCTGTAGCTATGCCTCGAGCATACTGGATATCCCCCGAGAAGGTCCTCTCATCACAACTCATGCTTATTCAGCCCTCAGAGATAGAGTTCTCCCGCATTATGAAAAGAGTGCAGTCAGTAAAGTCTGGCGAGTATGACATGGAAATTGTCAACCAGCTCTATGGCGACAGCGCCTTGATCTTTCCTCACCGCCGCTATGACCTACTCAGCGGCGAATTCCGCAACGACAAGCATGCTCACTACCTTGGTTCAGAGCTCGAGACCTGGGATCCTGCTGCGGCGTATAGCGAGGCTAAGCTGATTCACTTTTCGGATTGGCCGCTCCCAAAACCTTGGAAGCCTATGCCTGAGGAAGGTAGACTTGCGGCACAACCAAATTGTACACAAACGACAAGCGGGGAAGAGGATTGTACTGCGAGGATAATTTGGAACTCACTGTATACTGACTTCAGAGCGAAGAGAAAGGTTTGTTCGACTCTCCCAGGTATCCCTTTTTAGCCTACTGACTCGTGTTATTTAGGAAATATGTGATTATAGTGTAGAGACAAGAGAGTCTGCTGCAAGTGGAACGATGTTGGTTTAGAATCTAAGAGCATGATTGAGTCTGCCAGTAGGCCGACATCTGAATGGAATTTTGATAAATGGGATATTGTACATGAAGAGTCTGAGTCAGGCCAAAAGTGATTGTTTAGATAATGATGAACAGAGAATAGAGCTCAACTGAACGCTCTTCAATGTCCATCTTGTAGCGCAGAATCTTCACACTGAACTTAAGACTCATTTTTATTCAATGTACTTTGAACACTAACTGAAATATCTCAAGATAGATAGACATAGAAATAGACTATGTTCTCTTTTAATTGCTTGGCGTGTTCGAGAATATCATAAAATTGCAGAAGTGATCTCAGAAATATCAAGTACAAAAGTAAATATCAAAAGTCTTTGTTGAACAAATGAACAGGCCCAAGCCATACTCAACGCTACTAAACAGCATATATAATCATATCCCTACTTCCTAAGTTGACATACAATACCGAGCTATCAATTCTCAGTAAACATTGTCTAAACCACCCCTCAACACCATCATTACGATAAAATCACTCTAGATATTCATCATGAATACCTTCAAGAACATCGCCCAGAAACTCAAGGAGCTTTCTACAAACCCCACACCTAACTACAAACCTGTCAACCGTGCTAACAACAAGGTTATAGATGTCGTGACGGAAAACTTCTGGCCTAACATCCGGAAGCACATCCTCGCCGATGATTCGAACATCCAACCCATGAAAGCCATGTGTTCCGTCTGCTGGGACGAACTACACGTAGCGTGTATTACCTCCCCGGAGGACAGACTCTCCACCGGTCTTGTTGCGCCTTGCGGCCACATCATGTGTCCTGCATGCTGGCCACGCAAGATTTCTGACCCGTCACATACCCTCTTCGAAGAATGCCGAAAGTGCCCAGTTTGCGAGACTCTACTCGAATGTTTTATTTGCCGTAAGGCTTGCGACCAAAAGGTGATTCCCGCGCTTGGTGGGAAGGCTGCTATCGAGTTTTTGCCCAAGACAGCTCCGGAGTGTGGACGAGAGTATCGTCCTTACTGTAAGGACTGTGCTAAGCCTTACCATGGGAAAGGAGATGGTTTTTGGTTTGACAATCCTGAGGAGCGGGAGAGCGTGTATAGATCTTGAATTTGAAGCGGAAATGTGTAGGATAGCCTGAGAAGAGCGGATTGGCTTCGGAAGCTTTGATGGGTTTGTAGTCGGCCGTGTTGCTTATTTTGAGAATCATATTTCTAGCCCTATGGCTTAGCCTTGAGGCAGACTAGAAAATTACTGTTATGACTTAAATTCCATATTTCCACCTTGTTCTAGTAATTCCAATTTACAAACTGACAATACTTTGGCCAGAGTGAACTGTAGTTCTATATAGGGACCGCAATACTACGCTGTCTACACTCATGCCCAGCCGTACATTTCGTTGAATTATGGTCGTTTGCCTTATTTAGCGAGCTTCAATCTCGACAGCCTTGTTGTAATGCAATAGCAGACCGATTAGAGATAAAACGAATTGAGAAGTACCTAGTCTATACCTAAGATCCATCGTGTCTCCTTTCTTAGCATGCATCATTCTAAATGCAATCTTCCGGGTCGAATGGAAATGCCGGAAATACCAAATACTGTCTTATACGATCTTCCTTCGTCCGATAGATATGTAAAGTGCCGCTTTTGCAATCCGTTCTGTAACGCCTGCACTATGCCATCCTGATCAGACCACTTTTCATTAGCTAGAGAAGCTGCAAATGCTGCTTCAAACCATTCCGCGGCGTCATCCCAAGTCGTGGTGTTCTGATATGCCAATCCAATGGTGATGAGAATCCACACCGTACGTTCATCGTCACTCCCAAACAGGGTCTCGGCCTTGTCTTGCACCAAACGGAATAAGCGAGTGGAAATCGCCTTGTAATCTGCCTTCAAAATGTTCGCTGCAAGCTGCATGGCCGCTTCTAAAACTTCGATACACTGAAACTTTTCAGACTTCCAATCGTAATTCTGAAAGACAGCCTTTACTGTTTGTTCGGAAGCAATAAATTGAGGTTCGTGGACATCACCTTGCCCAAGCTTTTCATAAAGGCTTGACAGCTCTGAGAGAGCTTGCAGATGTTGGAGGGCAAGTCCTTCGGGATGGATACTGCAGTGCTGAATGATCGCTTTCAGCAACACCTCTGATGCTTTGTTTCTGGCCATGACATGAGATCTTACTACCCCGATGCCATAGTCGATCTTGGGAAGAGACCCCTGTCGCGTGATTTCCTCTGCAAGAGCATCAATGTTGGGACCACGTGCCGTTCTAGATCTGCGATGCGACCTTCGTGTACCCGAGTTTCGATAGGGCAGGCTATCAAGAATCTCCTTGGAGCGGGATAGCAACCCGATTGCATCAGTCGACTTGCTCCACGTTTCCAAAAGCTCGACTGTGAAGAGGACGTGCTGTTGTGTTCTCTTGTGGCTGTGACCCCAAGTGTTGATGTGGTCTTGCGTCATGTCATCAAGCATGGTGTAAGCGTCCTCCATCTGACCCCTTTCAGCGTAAAGGTTGACACATTCGTACTTGATTTTTGTAGTGTCTGAATGCGTGGAACCCATGATCTCAGATAACCCCTCGATGGCCTGGAGAAAGAGATCTTCGGCCTTTGTCATGTTCCCCTCAATCTTATACGTCCGCGCTAGTTCTTGTGTTCTGAGAAGCTGATCGCGCGTCCAACCATTTGAAGTTGGGCGAAGTTGCTGGGAATTGCCAGCATGGATATCCGCAATCATATCCACGTGGCCACTATCACTTGATTCACCTGATGTCACTTGCACGTACTCTGGAATATCATCCTCGTCACGAACTATGTCCACATCAGAGTTGCCGCAAGATGATCCACTTTGGAATGAATCTTCGGCTGGTGCTATGGCATGGTCTGTTGGAGTCTCATAGCTCATACCGGCCGGCGTCGGATACTCTATGTAACGCATAGTGTAAGTATCTCTCTTGAAACAACCGGAATGTACAGATATGTGCGCTTGTAATGAGCTTACCTTGAGCGTCGTCATGTCTCTGGATCTTCTTACGAGGGAGGCTTTGTACTCTTTCGTAATCCCACTTCTGTCCTCCAAATGTAAATACCGTTTCTTTGCGGTCTTCGCGCCGTCTTTTGTTGATTTTATCGACCATGAAACGAGAGTGGGTTGCTAGGAGGTTCTTCTGCCAGTTCCATTTTTTGAATTGAAGTTTGTAAAGCTTTTTGCTGAGAATGAATGTAAGAAATTGTTGATTGCATTTGGGCTTAGACAACTTACGATGCAACGAAAGAGTATGTGTCCTTCATCTTTGCCATGGTCTCGGCCAGTGTGTTGTTGTCATCCAAGTATAGCTGCTTGAGTACCTCTCGATGCGACTCCCAATCGAGATTATCATACTTGCGCCGCCTTCCTGGTTGATTCACGGGAATGGAAGCTGCGACATTGGGTAGTTCGTTGACGTATTCTCCTGGCACCGCTGGATCCTCAGCAACATGTGTTGATGGCTGACCAGCGTCGGCGATAGTTGGATGGGGCGGAAAATATGGTTGATCTTGGGCATTTGCTGCTGAATGTGGATCAATTCTAGTGCCGTCAATTGGTATTGCAGCCCAAGGATCGGTAAAGTAGCCGCGCATATCCATCGCTACAGGGTTATGCTAAAGGTGTTTGTAGAGGGAGGTTGCCTAGAGGGACGAGGAGTATAAATTAGAGACCATGCATCATGTATAAGGCAATTTGTGTTGTCTTACAATGGATCGCGGTGAGGTAAGCGTGCTGGGCTGTTGGATGTGCAAGCCTTATTGGAGGTCTCGTGTGATTCGTTATGGATCAAACGGCGTAGAGATTCTCAAAAAGGGCTTTTTAAAGATCTAGCTTCAAGCTTAAGCCTCAACATCTAAATGTCACGCCGCACCTTGGCCCAATACAGCCAGTGGTCGTTGCGTGCGTGCGGATGAGTGAACGATCTCAAAAGTTCCCAAAGGACCCAATGGTGGGAGGGATTGGTTTTGGGGAGGGTAAAGTTCGCAAAGGTACGCAAAAAGACTTTGGCAAGGCAGCTGACTAGCCCAAAACAAAACTGTGCTGTTTTGGGGCGCCCCTTTGCTGACGCGGATGACCCTGCAAAATGCCTTGCCATGTTCTGTTAGGGGGGTTGAAAGGTCACGAAAAGTCCTCAGATATCACAATGGACTGACGTGTTCAGATCAGAGGCCATGGAAGGCTAGCCCTGCCATCATCAGGCCAACACTACCAAACTCGGTCTGTAGGAGCCGATCCCAAAAGTTCGCAAAGATTCATCAATGCACGGGCACTCTTACCTACCTACGGCTCACGACTCGACTGCTTCGCGAAATATCGACCGCAAAAAGTCTCAAAGGGATTCTACAGTAATATAAAAAGACAGGGCAGAATAAGACAAAATGGTCCCAAGAGCACCAATGCGAGACTCTGCAGTCGTTGCCAGTGTTATTTCCCTATCCTGCCAGACCATTGTTACAAAGACTTGAAGATTACGTCTCCCGAGTGCAGCCAAGATCGCCAACAGAACAAAAACAAAATGACTTCATCCAATCCCGAAAAGGTCAGAGTTCCCCCACACACACTGCGGTACTCCTCCATTCGGTCTCTCTTCAATACAAAGGCGAGGACAATGAATGTTGGTCCATATTGGTTAAAAGAGCGAAGTACAATGGCACCCACCTAGGATACTTCTACAGCAGTGAGTATATTACAAAGTACGACGGCATTGCGCCTCTTACCTCCCTTTGCATCTTGCCGCTCCTTTATCACCAAGAAAGAGAAAGGGTCGAGAATTCACTGCTAGAAAGAGGAAAGAAATACTTGTCCTTGACAGGGATACGCTACTGTCAATATAGAGGCATAGCAAAGCTCAACCGATTGGCAGAGCCAACAACGCGGTCTTACCTGCTTGCACGAACCACAGTGAGTTATCTATACCTCCCCCATCAGTCACTAAGATATTAGCTTAAACCGAACAAAGGTCCAACAAAGAATCATGGTGGACTTTGAAGAGTTTTATGAAACAGCCTTACGACCGACCTTCGCTTATGCTGAGGACGACTTAGGTGCTGTGGTAGACGATCTCAAATTCACCGACAACCAATTTCTTGTCTGCGATCACGAAGTTCCCGGATATACGATGATCAACAAACAATGGGGCTTCTTTTTAGTTGATAGTGTTGAACCGGTCGAGTTGACACAAGACGCATTTCACAAGTTGGTTCTTCCAACCGAGAAAAAAGAAATACTCTCTTCATTGATCAGCTCTCGCAATGTGGAGGCCTTCACTACTGACGACTTTATTGAAGGTAAAGGGAGGGGGCTAATCGTCTTACTACATGGCCCGCCGGGAGTCGGCAAGACCTTCACTGCAGGTAAATTGAAACGTGTCACTCGGTTGCTTAGCATTTGGCCCTCTTACTGACATCATCTGTAGAAGCCATAGCGGACTATACTCAGCGGCCTTTACTTGCAGTGAACTCGGGCCAGTTCATTGGTCCAACATCTTGGGTTGAAATGCATCTATTACAGTTGTTACGCCTTGCTACCCGATGGCAGGCTGTTTTGCTGTTAGATGAAGCCGATGTCTTTATGCAGGCCCGAAATTTGCAAGATCTGGAACGAAACAGCCTAGTGTCGCGTACGTCACGCCAGAATATTAACCTTGGAGTCTCTATGCTAATAGAAGCAGTACTGCTGCGAATTCTCGAGTACTTCGAAGGAATCCTTTTCTTAACTACGAACCGCGTTGAAACGATTGACTCCGCCTTCATGTCCCGCATTCATCTGGCACTGTCGTATCCCCCGCTCTCCCAGGACGCAAAGTCACAACTGTGGAAGACATGGATCACACGGGCGTGCGAAGGTCAATCTCCTGATTGGATGGGAGATCAACTTCTTGACTCATTTTCTCGGCTTGATGTCAACGGTCGAGATATCAAGAACATCACCATACTAGGTCAAGCGTTAGCAAAGAGCAGCAGTCGAGATATGGAGGCGGGTGATATCTTGAAAGGAGTAACAGCCATGACGCAGTTTCAGGAGGATATCAAAGCTTCAAACACTATTAAGTTGCTGTCAGACCAAGACAAGGGTTTGGAGGATAGCCAAGGCTCTTTATTATTGCCGTCATGGCTAAAGACCTTTTTTAGACTAGCACGAGGATACTGGTAACGAAGATACAGAGGTAAATAGCGCTTGGCTGTACTTCTAGTACTCCGTCTTGGAGACCGCAAGGGAAATTGGTGAACGGATTCAATACATGTTGGCATTGCAATGGGAAACAGTTGATCATCTCAGAGTCCGCTAGGCAGATTCATATCGTAATACATGGACCCCATCCTGTGTTGATGAAAAGGTGCTCGAATCAATATCCTAATATGCTATGAAACCTAAAACTTTCAAAGCTTTCTCATATCACACGGCTTCTGTTATACATAGCAAGCAACTTGAGTTGCACCTATATATGAATGGCTCTGTTATAACTACATTACAACTAAACCGGAGATTCTGCATGCACAGATGCTTTCGAAGCTCCGTTTTGGTCTCCATACCATGAGCTCCTACCATGGGGATCCACATCATGACTGACCCGATACGACTTGGAGACCACAATATCAGCCATCCTCACAGTCTTGGAAACGATCGAGTCCTGGCTCCCTCTAACACTCGGCTTCGATCCCTCATTGATACTCGGTGTCAGTTCATACGGCCCTGAGATATCCTGCGTGAGCGTTCTATTACCGCCCCTCGTCCCCTGAGTCGTCGTACGATACGATGAAGTGATCTCACTTGGAGCATTGCCATTCCAAAAGGACTTTGAGAAGATCGGTCGAATAATTGGAATGTTGACGGTGAGGATTCCAACGATGGTTTCTCGAACACCCCATGCGTTGATTGTTAGTGCAGATGGGTTTGCGGATAGTGTGAGGACGACGCGGGTTATCGCTGCGGCGATTACGAATGCTCCTGATGAGAGAAGGAGACCGATAATGAGTTTTCTATGGATGTGAGATGGGGATTTGGGGAATTAAGAGGAGGAAGACGAACTTGCGAAAGGGGACTTGGAGCTTCCAGAGGAGAGGCATTGGAATTCCGAGGATGAGAGCGTCGGTGCTGAGAGAGTTAGAATTGTTTGTAGAAATAAACTAAGGGTTGCTCACAGGACGTTTAGAACTGTTGTCACCAGAAAGTTCTGCATTTTGAAGGAGCATTTCTCTAAGAGAGCTGTTAGTTTTTATCGAGTCAACATCCTGTAGCTCGGCACGACAAACCTCCGGGATCGGGCACAACCCTGTGATAACGTCAGCTTAGCTCATCTACACAAGCATTCAGACTTACTGCCAGTTCTTCTGAGTAGGAAAACAACCAAACGTAATCTGCACACGATCAGCTCTACCCTCAATCCAAACTCTACAGAGAGCTTGCTTACTGTGAGGAAGACAGCAAGGTAAGACACAGCACACAGGATCGACACAGTCTTGACAAACATATTATGCCAAGTCCCGATCGTCATTCTCGAAAAGAAGCATAGCATCGTTCCCTTGAGAGACCAAATGAGCGCTGTGTATGCGTACCAAGCCGCAAGTTCGAGTTTAGAGCCCGTTTCGTACTCGTGGATTTCATCTTGCGTCAATTCTTTTGATTGTGAGTTGATGATGCTCTGCTGGGGTTTGGGAGTACTGACTGTGTAACTTGGCTGCGACGCCAGCTTCGATATTAGTGCCAAGGTAGTCTGTAGATTTAGTAACGAGAATAGGAATGAAAGGGATGGGCCTTACAAATGAGATGGACTGTAAACGCATCTACAGCGTAGAATATGAGAACAAGAACAGAGAAGAAATCATCTCCTTGTAGACCCCTCCATCCCACAGTCTTGAAACGAACTGCAAAACGCGTGAAAAGAATAAGCGTGCCGACGACATAAAGCGCCCACGACTCAACAATGAACTAATAACATCAGCCAGTTTCGACAGTGATGACCAAAGAAACATACCGATGGCCTATCTTCAATTTGAGGCATATTTCACAAACAAACTGACAAAAGCAGAACAGAACAGGGGGGCAGTCGAACATGCGGGGAGCACCTCCATCTTTATTACACAAGCTAAAGCTGCATGAACCACATGCTAACACAAATGCCCCTATCATATCGGATCCAAGCGGCTTTGACGAGTCGCGGCTGCATATGACTAGACCCTGGAAGGGTATAGGGCTGACACTCCGATCTGAGGTAAATTTGTTTCACCCTCTGTGCTGTACACATGATGAACCGTGTAATACGCAAGCTTAATAACAAATTCTCTACCGTTTCTGATTAAATTAAAGTGTTGACAAGCATATGATCATATGAAACAGTGTTTGTTTCACGAGTGCAAGAAACAAATTCCTCACGATTTGTGACGTGCCGATCTCTTTCGGGATTGGCGAGTCATGGATCTCCGCTCGGGAATCTAGATCGCGGGAAAAAGCGGAGAATAATCCGATCAATTCGCGATGATCGATCACTTTTGACTCGATAAGATTCTGGGGAGTAAACTGAGTTATCTCTGCATGATCGACATGCCCGAATCGGTAATCAACAGAGGTGCTTCTAAATCTCTTTGCCTCATTGAGCAATTGACTTCATTATATCGTCACGATCTTTAATTTTAAAGCAATTTACCACAGCGAGGCTCACGGGAGCTGTCTTGTCAAGAGTCACCAAAATCCTGACTCGACCACCCTGACGATTTTACCTCATAGCTTAACTCTACATGAATTGCACCACGTTTCATGTGCAGACCGTCTTGAACTCAATTGGTCTCCCAATAGCCCTCTAAAGAGTGGCTTGGTCCAGACCGATGAATCTTTAATTCCTTTGGGGTTTGTGGCTGGGCTAGTTCATTAGATAATCCGCCTTTGCCGATAGGTGACCCGGGAGGCGGGCCGGCGACGGATTTTACGTACAAATAGTTTGTATTTGTGACGATTCATGTGGCTGGAGGAGAAGTGGAGATCGGGGAGGCAGACTTTATTACTTTTCAAAGTAAGGAGCAAGAATTCTCTTAGATCGGAGTGCTCGATTCTCCTGGACAGCTCTTCATAAGGGCTTGATTCAGCGAACTTGGCGGGATTTGTAAACAGCAAGGATAAGCCAACTGTGTGGTAGATGACCTCGGCGTTCAACCAAAACTGCCAGTTCGTCCTATGTCTCTTTATACCCCCCGGATCGGGAGGAGCCGCGGAAATACCTTGAGACCTCAGCCTGACTACCTGTTTCTAGCTATCTCAGCCCCGCGCCAGACAAATACCCTGATACAGATATGAAGCGGCTACAACTTGGATACGGTCCCCATATGAGCTTATCAAGAAAGAATTGCAATAAATAGACTCTAGGCCGCGAGCTTACCACCCAGGAACCAACTCAACATTCAACTTCCACCCCGAAAGAATCTTAAACAGCGTCAACGCAAAATCATCCCCAATCTCCCTCCCCTCATCCGACCCATTCTGCAGATCAACAGGAGTAAACCTATACCGCCCAACAAGACTAGCAAGAAAACACGACAGTTGATCTCTAGCATACTGCTCACCGACACAACGACGTGGACCACCCCCAAACGTCAAAAACGAGTACGCGTGGTCCGCTCCACCGCTAGGATTATCCAGCCATCGCGATGGATTGAACACCCGCGCGTCAGGCCCCCAGTGCGCAGGGTCACGGTTGAGTGCCCACGGTGAAAAAACAATCTTTGTGCCTTTGGGGATTCGCTCTCCTGCAAGACTGATGTCTTGTGTTGGCTCGCGCCAGAGAAGGGTGTTGATGGAGTGGTATCGCAGCACCTCGTTTGTAACAGCGTTGAGATACTTCAGACTGTGAAGTTGAGACTGGCTGACTTCTGATCGAGGCGAGGCTATATGCTCCCTGATCTCCGCGCGCAGACGGTCTTGGATCTCGGGGTGTCGGGAGAGTAAGTGGATAGCCCAGCATGTAGAACCAGCCACTGTCTCGGTCGCAGCAGCAAAGAAGTGAACAGTCTGCTCAACCAATTCGTGATGCGAGAAGTGCCCAGTCTGCATAAGCAGTGTGAGCATATCAGGATCAGGCTCTCCCACATATTTCTCGATATTCCGCTCGTGATCAGTTGTTATATCCTCTGCCGTAGCACGAACCAAAGCCATGATACCATCGATTGTCTTGACCGCTCGCAACGGCAGCTTCAGCGCGATCTGGGGTCCGATGAGCGACGCCGCACGGAGGGTAGTCTGACCTCTCTTTGTGGTCTTGAACATCTCAATGTAGGCTTTGCCAAAGCGAACCTTTGGATCTGGAGATCCTTTGGTGCTCTGACCTGATGTTACTCTCTGGAGGGTCTGGAACTCGGTGCTGAAGCCGAAACGACCGATAATGTCGATACTTGCTGCCGAGACAAGTTCGATGATTCCTACCACACCGTGTTGGGAAAATGGTTCTCTCTTTATGTGTTGTGGAAGTAGGTCAACAGCGTCGATGGCCAGGTTCCAGATAGTAGGAAACCACTTCTTCATCTGGGCCGGACTGAACACCGGGTTAAACCTCTTGCGAGCCTGTCTATGCTGATCGCCCTCCTGGATGAGCAACCCATGGCCAGCGATGTTATTCGCCAAAACCCACTGAAGCTCAGGCTTGATAGTCTTGTAAGCATTTGAGGACAGCAACTCCTGTGCTGCTTCAGGAGAGGCAACATAGATGCGCTCCTGGTTGAAGACCCCCATGTACCTGATGAGTCCCTGGTGCGGGAGTTCATCCATCCAAGTTTCTATCTCAGAGACTTTGGGCTCGTGTATCAGACGGAAGAGAAGGGGGCCTTGCTTGGGAGAGGGGAGATGCTTGAGAGGACTGAAGTGGGGTTTGATAAAGAGACGGTTGATGCAGTGTAGTATTGTGGCTACCACTGCGAGAATGGGGAATATCCATGATGATTTGGTGAGATACGTTAGTAGTGACATCTTAAAGAAGCAGAGTGGGTATGGTATTGGTGCTGGGTTCCTTGGGGTGGTCGGGATATCAAGCGTAAGAGGCAGTTTCCAGAGCATTTTATGGACGCTTACATGGCGGAAGTGCTCAATCCCCAGGACAGATCTGCCGAGAGTCGGACATCTTCCATAAACCCCGTATCATCTTAGTTTGTCACAGATCTACACCTGAGATTAGTAAAAGTTGAGTAGGTGTCTCAATGACTTGTAGTTTGCCTCATAAACAGCGACTTGCATGCCAACTAAGATAAATATGGTCACAATAACCTAAAAAGCCTAGTTCACCTCACATCAACTTGTCTACCAGGACGATAAGAGGTCCCCTGACGTCAATGAATATGCTTGCTTTCACAAAAATTGACAAGATCTTCTCCCAGGCTGGTCCCTTCACGGAGATACAGCCCGGAGGTTCCCCGAGATGTGATTCTATTCACAAAAGAGAGGTAGCTCACTTTTTTATAGGGCTAGCACTAGACAGTTAGTGAAACTCTTGCTCGAGTCGAGGTTACATCTCGCTTACGACCCCAGATTACGGGATTTCTCGGTCCCACATGAGAGGGTAGTCCCTAGCGCTGTAACTCGGGAAATCCGGGGTATCTTGGTAGTTTAAAGTGTCATGTACAAATACGTTAACTTGGAGGTTATGGTTTGATTGATATCGACCGGTTATTCATCAACTCCCAAGTTTACTCTTCTCGCTTCGCGTACATATCAACATGCATAGTCAAATTACCAACGATATTGAGAACTCCATCTCCCTCGATGACTCTCAAAGTCCATCGTCAATTCCAAATGGGCTCAAAGAAGAGGACAGACCAGTCAACTGGCCCTCCTTCAAAAAATGGTCCATCGTAGTCAGCACCTCTCTCGCAACCTTTGTCGTCTCCTTCGGGAACAGCGTCTATCAGCTGCAATCCCCCACATCCAAACCCGATTCAGCGTCTCACCCGATACCGCCCTCCTAGGCATAACACTCTACGTTATCGGCTTCGCCCTTGGCCCGATGGCATGGGGTCCCGCGTCGGAACTCTACGGCAAGCGAAGACCCCTGTTTCTAGGCTATGCCATCTTCTGCATCTGCCAACTCCCCTGTGCCCTCGCGCAGAACATGTCTCTGCTCTTGACTTTTAGATTCCTCTCTGGTCTAGCTGGTTCTTCGAGCCTGGCTATTCTGGGGGGTATGTACGTCGACTTCCTCAGCAGACCAGCCGAGCGAGGGATATCCACGGCTGTTTTCAGCGTTGCGACTTTTTGCGGACCAACTGTTGGGCCTATCATTGGAAATCTGGCGACTCTCAAGTTGGGCTGGCGCTGGACGGCGTGGCTTACTCTGATAGGAGGTGTCGTCTTTGGGAGTTTTGCGTTTCTCCTGACCCCTGAAACGTCCGAGGTGGTGATACTGCGCCAAAGATCCAAGGGGAATACCTCGGTTACCCCATCTCGGATATATCGTCCAGAACGGGGCATATCTATATTCGTGCAGAGCTACCTCACGAAACCTGTCAGGATGTTTGTGCGGGAGCCAATAGTAAGTTAGCTACCCCAGCATTTAAAAACCTTATTGATGATCTGCAGCTCATCTTCTTCACCGTCTACATGAGTCTCGCTTATGGAATTATATACCTCACTTTTACTATGTACCCTCTTGCATTTGTCACTGTTCGCGGATGGTCCCGTATGGACGGAAGTCTTCCGTTTATCGGGATGACTATGGGCGTGGTCCTCGCTTGTATAGGAATCGCTCTACACAGCATCTACTATATCCAGCAGAGCCGAGTTCATGTGCCGGAACGACGTCTGCCGCCCATGATTGCCGGGTCCGCCCTCTTGTCCGCAGGTACATACCAAACCGCCCTATCTTTGAACCCGAGTCTTACATATTCCAGGCATTTTCTGGTTCGGATGGACCTCTAGCAGGTCAGTCCATTGGCTAGCCCAAGCTGCCGCTGGGGTTTTCCTTGGTAGCGGCTCCATCCTGGTCTTGATGTCTGGCGTGGTGTACCTGATTGAGGTATATCTCGTCCACGCCAATAGCGCCCTGGCCATTAATAATTTTCTACGCTGTGTGATCGCTGCTACTTTTCCTTTGTATGCTACAGACTTGTTAGTGGATGTGGGGTTGGGTGTTGGTGGCACGGTCATTGGCTCAATCTGTCTCGCTCTCTCGCCCGTTTCCTTTCTTTTCTGGCGATATGGTCGCACGATCAGACAGTGGTCAAAGTTCGCGGAGGAGTGAGCCCAATGAATGTTCCCTGTCTCTAACTAATGTCGCATAAAATACGGCATGGTTGATTACTTATTAGCCTAACCTAGGTGGGGTGAGATACGGGTACTAAAACAGTCGAGAACAGCAAACCGGTGATTGAAACGACATATTCTGTTGTCTGATCTTATTATTTGGCTTTCTGTAGTTCCATAAGAATAAATTGCTTGTTTGCCACACAAAACTTATAGTTATTAGGTTTCTTACTTCGCTTAGAATGAGAAAATGTCCTCCTTGAAAGTAGCTGCGGCACAAGCCGTCAAATCACAGACATGATCGCTGTGCAAGTAATCATGGATGTACTGTAGCTCCATTGTCGAGGCCTTATAGTGCTGTTGCGGGCATAAATCATAACAATTACTCTACTCTTTATTATCTTTATTAGCTCCTTACTATATCACATAGAATCCGTGCATATCATGGATAAGTATCTTCTAGTTTTATTTCGGACGATCCGTAATGCTTTCAATGGTGAATGCCTTGAAAGATCTTCGCTTCAGGCACCCTTGCCGTAAGGCTGACTGGCTGCATGTCGGCTACCTCACCCACAGCCTCAATCTTTTCTCGTTATCCCGCCCAACTATCCTCACTGTTCATTGCAAACTATCTGTCAATTGAAGCAGACATGTCAGGAAAATCGCCGAACAAACGCCAGCGCAATCCGCACGCCTTGCTCGACGAGAGCGACCTGGCCAAGAGAGCCTGTCTGGAGCCGCCAAGTTTTCTCGACGCCTCGAGGCTTCAAGAGCCTGCTTGGTTGAATACAATATCTTCTTCCAATCCAAGCCAGCGGAACTCATTCAGTCCGTTCGCATTGAACGATGCGGGAAGTTCGCGGCTATCCCCTTTGAACCATCAGCCATCCTTTAACGAGGGACAAGAGGATGCCGCCATTTTATCGGACAATGAGTCTGATCAATGCTGTTTTGGAGAAGTTTGTTAACTACCCCCTTCGTGAAGAGTCCATAGGCTAATAAATAGCTTCTAATCGAATTCTCCTCACCGGCCACATTGAGTGAAGATCTATCACATGTTCCTATTGAGCTCCGATTCTCAGGCCACGTCATAAGCCTTCATGTTGAAAGTTCTGGTAAGTATATGGGTCGTATAGAATCCAAGGCCATAGTCGATCTCGTCCAGGACTACCAAGTGACCCTCGCCACCACCTTGGAATGTCAACCTGTCAAAAAGAAGAAGTCCATTGAGTCGTTCCAAACGCCAAAAATACTTCATGTTGTCATCTACGGCCTGCGTAAGGACATGGATGATATTGGTGACTTTCTGGAAGACTTTGAACTCTTCCTCCAGCATCCAGCCGAATACGATACTCGCCTGGAGTATTTGAACCCTCAGTACCTCTTAAGGCCCGGCTTAACCATTCCCAGAGCTGATGGTGCGACCTTCCAAGCACTTGCAACCCAAAATTCATCAGACCAAGTCATGGCGGAAAAGGCGAAGAGCGAAGTCCATCAGGTGTTTGACTCTGCCAGCGGACCGTCGGCATTTACGCAGGTCCAACCAAGTCCCAGATTAAGAATGAGTCTGAAAGAGTAAGGATTCAGTAGTTGGAAGAAAAAAGATCTGACTCGAATCTAGACATCAAAAGAAGGCACTCGCAATGATGGTTGAAAGGGACAGTGGTCTGCTCGATAATACGACGTTTGCTTCACTGTGGGATACCGTTGCTTTATCGCATGACCGTGCAGAGTATACACAATCTCGATCGCATCATTGCCGGAACTAACAGCTCGAAGGTATCGTCATATTATCACGGGGAGAAAAGAAGTGAAACCCGCTCCCTTGTGTGGGGGTATCCTTGTCGATGTCAGTCTGCATTCTGTATTCGCTTCTCACTGACTCGCTAACAAATCTCAGGATATGGGACTTGGGAAGACATTGAGTACTCTCGCTTTGATCAGTTGGTTTCTGGATGCCATGGACAATGCATGCGTCCCCGAGACTTGTCGCACGACACTAATTGTTGCACCAAACTCCAGTAAGTATGTTCTTACCATCATGTTCAAATATTCATTCTGACATCCTTTTATCTATTCCTGCGTGGGAAGAGCAGATCACCAGGTAATAATATCCTCGTCCTCTTTTCAGCTTCAGAACTCACTTATCCTAGGCACATTGTACTCGATCAGATTCGAGTGGTGCTTTTCCATGGACCTATGAGAGACCAATTGGCCAAGTCTCTCATAGAGTACGATGTTGTCTTCACCACGTACGGAACACTACAGTCTGAATGGAAGTCGAAGAAAGAAGATTCTCCTCTATTCACACATACATGGGCACGAGTCGTACTCGACGAAGGTCATATTCGTTCAGTTCTAATTGTTGGATTAGCTAACAAAGTCCAGCCCATCATCCCCGTGAGCGGTCGACGAAGACTTTCAGGGTCGCCACTGCATTACGAACCAGTCGAAGATGGTGCCTCACAGGCATGCCCATACAAAATCGTCTGGACGACTATGGCGCTTTACTGGCTTTCATCGGAGTTCCACCATTCATCAGTAAATCAGTATTTGATTTCTGGATCATCAAGCCGGTAGCCCGGGGCACTACTGAGGGACTCAGACGGCTAAAACTACTTGTTAGTGCAACTTGTCTCCGCAGGACCAAAGACAGCGTGAGTGAAAGTCTAAGTCTTCCTGATCGTAAGGAACGCGAGTGCATTGTACAGTTGGATCCAGATGATAGAGAGCTGTATAATTTCTTCAAGAGAAACGGTGCCCATTTGGTTGCCAGCAGAGGGTTTGGTGCCTCAGATACTGCTAACAAAACAGGGAGCATTCTTCCAATCATCAACACCCTACGACTCATCTGAGATCATGGACAGAGTCTCCTCCCTAACTTCGCCCTTGAGGCCTGGAGCCATCGGCACGACCCAACCTCGAATCCAAATTACACCACAAGAAAATTTGGACTTTGCATTTCTTGCAGCGTGGAAGCTTTACCTGATGAGATGCAATCTGAATTCGCTTGTTCTCACTTCCTTTGCTCCAAATGCATAGATTCAGATGAAAGGTACGAGCTCTCACTTGATAGCGTTCTCTGTCCAAGCTGTACCAAGGACGGGGATTCGACAGTCACCGACGAAGCTACAGGAGAGGGGGATTACCGACCGTCTGCCAAGATAAGAGCACTCATACAAAGTCTTCGCGCAGAGCAACAGGGAAACCCTTCCACATTTGGTAACAAACCTATCAAGAGGTCCTTCTGCCAAGTTCTGGTATCAATTATGTACAATGCTGACAGGCCCCATCGTTGTGTTCACATTTTGGAGAAAAATGCTAAACTTGCTTGAATTAGCTCTTCGGAGCGAAGGCTTTCAGTTCGCGAGAATAGATGGACAAAAGTCTCTGATAGAGAGGACTTCGGCATTGCAATCATTTCGCGACGACGATAGGTGCACTGTGATCATTGCCACGATAGGAAGTATTGGCGAGGGGTGAGACTTGACTTAAATATGTTTAATTGTTTGTTGCGAGCTGATCTTTCATGGATAGGGTCGGCCTGACCACCGCCAACTTTGTCCACGTGGTCGAGCCTCATTGGAACCCAATGCTTGAGGAGCAGGCGCTAGATCGAGTACACAGAATAGGTCAAACGGGAGTCGTCGTTGCGACCCTTTACATTACGAATGACTCAATAGAGATGGTGAGTCACTGAATCTATTGCTAGGTTCAACTTTTTCACGCTGATGTCGTCAAACTTAGTAGGTTAAGGAGATTAGAGAGGGAAAACTGGACCTTATCAACAGCTCCCTAGGCCATATCACCGGGTTAGTTGCTGCACGAAATTAATGAGATGAATAAAATCGTGTTTCGAAGAACATATAGAGAGCACGTAGAGCTATCGAGTTTTATGGGAAGACTGCCTTGACTATATACGTCAAAACTTAAGTACCATAGAGAGTTCACAGGTAAGACCTCCGTTGGCACTAATAGCTCAGTATCAACTGTATCGGCAAAAAGAAAAAACCAATTCAACCAAATCCCTTAAACGATGTATCCTCATACATATGTATATCATTACGCCCTATCGGCCAATGATGTTGAAGGCGCGGGTGGCAATCCATCATTCGCATTTTTGCGTCTTTCTTCCGCTGCCCATTCAACTAACTCATCCCATGGCATACCCAACCACTTGGAGATACTTTTTGCACCAGGCTCCAAGGCTGGAACGATTTCCTGCCCCTTGTTCTTCCCTGATGGGCGTATGACCTTCATATGGGGGTCCGCGCCTGATACCAGAAGAAACTTGACTAGGTCAGCTGCCTCAGCACTGGTCTTCCTGATCGCGTGTTGTAGCGGACTGAGGACCCTATGGCTCTTGAGTCCTCTGTAGTTCACATCGGCGCCACAAATGACTAGAGCCTTAGCCAACACGAGAGAGCAGTTCCCAGAGGCCAGCCAGGCCAGGAGCTGACTTTCTTTTTTCGCAGGAACCCTTTTGAGTTTATACTGCTCAATCCAGAGGGATGCTACTTCCAATTCCAGCACTGGGCTCAGTTTACTTGTTACGAGGAGAGAGGAGAATATGGCGTTTGTTTTGCCAGAGGAGAGCGCACTGTTTCGCCAAATATTGAAAATTTCAATAGAATCAGAGGCCAGTATTTCTGGGAGAAACTTAACTGTAGGATGTTCCTGAAAGTTGATTACAACCTTGTTGAAAGCCCACTTAACAACGGGAATGTTGTGACTTCTGATAACATGAGATATGAATGGCCTGCCGGCATTGTCATCCATTGATAATTTTTCTCGAAATATAAGGCGGGCCATTGAAACAGACCCAAAAGAGGCTAGTAAATCCCCAAAAGTAGATTCGAAGGCTGACCTAGAAGGCCAACGTGAAATCATCGAGGGAAGAATTCGTTCCATTTTTTGAACTTCATCTCTGATAATGTACTCCATTAAGAGTGCCTTGAGATCCTCGCGCTGAAGGGTATCAAGATCTCCCGGAATATGAAGCTCAGCTGGCCTTCGGCGATATTGAACTCGATGGTGTTCAAGTTGCCCCCGAGAAGGGAAACCGAGAGTCGAGTATTCACAAGTTTCCATGACGCATTTGAAGGGGCGGTCATGCTGCCTGATATGCTCATCGCGGAGAACTCTGCTCTTGAAATGGAATCGATGGAATCGACAAGAGAGAAATGGGCATCTATTTACAGTAAGGCCATAATGCTTCTCAATATCTGAACAGGGGCAATCGTTCGAATCTCTGCTTCCGCTGCACAGAAGGCTCTGCAGCATCAGATGGACGCGTATTGTCGTCGCAGAGATAATTGTGGAATCAAAATCCGACCAACTAGCGTCTCCTAAGGCTCTGTTAGTTGGGCATCCAGTAAACGTATTGGGGTAGTTATATTTACCTTCGTCTAGACGCCAGTCATAAGAAGTAGCCATAAGACTCCTAAAGTCAAGGCTGTGAGAGATAGCTTTGACCTCGTCAATATTGGACTTGAAATTATCAAGACTCCATAGCCCTAATTTTGTTTTCGAGTCCTGGCTGCAGTGTGGATTTGCGAGGTCCTGCATGATGTGACCCAGCAAGGGGATAAGCTGTGGCGGCAACTCATCTCTGCAATGTCTCGTGCATAGTCTAAGACACTCTGCCCATTGGTGGTGTGCAAAGTTGAGTAGCCTATATGCCCCAGATATAACGTTTCGCTCTATATCGTCGTCACTGAGATACGGATCTAGACACTCTGAGCACAAATATGCCAAACAGGTAGTCGAGATCTCGAGAAGTGCCTCTCTCTCCTATTGTGTTAAAGTCGAAG
>JACCKW010000050.1:0-48694 GCA_013623355.1 Fusarium bactridioides | reverse complement strand
TTTACTTTTATTATAAATTTAAATTATCTTAATAAAATTACCTTTTTATATAATTATTATAAAGTCTAAAAAAAAGCTATTATAAAGTTAAATACCTTAGCTAGCTAAAAAGTAACTAAACTATAGCTAGTTAATTTACTAAAGGTTTTAATAAACTTAATAGTTACTTAAACTTTTAAAATACTAGCTTTTATTATTATAGCTATTTCCCTAGCTAAACTAAAGAATTTTAGTTTTTTTATAACTTCTTAATTATTTATATAGCTTTATTAAGTCTTTTAAGGTATTTTAAGTATTATTTTTAGTAACCTAGCTATTAAACTACTTTTCTATAAAATTAGTAATTAATTAATTAATTATAACTTTTTAATTAAATACTAAAAAAAAGAAATTATAATAATAGTAATAAAATAAAAGGAATATTTATTAAAAAAGAAAAAAAATTATATATAATAAAAACGCTAAATTTATAAAGATTTTAGTAATTTTAAAAGCTTATAAATAGATATAAAAAGTATTATAATTAGAAAAATATAGTAATAGTTAAATAATTAAATTCCTAATACTATCTTATTCTTAGTATTCTATTAAAGGTAGCTGGTTTCCCCATATCCGACGTTAATTAGTAGTTTGAGTTTGACGTGTCTTGAAAAGCGTCCGCCTATGGATAGCGCATTGACCCTCAAGAACAGGGGACCCATGTCACACACATATGCCGACGCAAGTTTGTATGTATTCATATAATGGGACGAAGGGCAATCACTTGTTCGCTTCAGCTTCAGCTTCATGTCGTGGAGAGAAAGTGTCGTGACGATAGTATTGACATGTCAAGGAATTGTTGGATTGACGGGTATCGAATTAATTACTAAAAAGCCCAGTGCATCTTTGCATTGAGAGCCAATCCAACATGCGCCTCCATCATGTTGTGACTAAACAAAGGAAAACAAGAAACTTGAGTCGCGCCCATGCCAGTCGTAAAATCAGCATCCAGCGCCAAGCGCGGAACACCGGCGTAAGGTATCAAAGCAAGGAAAAACAATCTGCACAGCTCGTCACAGCGTCATCGGCATACAGCATGCGCCCGGATTGCTCGGCAGTCATTGGTGTCTTGGCCTTGGCCGTCAGACAAGGTGCCGCATGGATAATGACAACCGATGGCTGACCAGTCTTGTGCAATTAGAAAGCGGGGCAGCCTTCATTGAAGCGATCCGGGAAGCGCCGCAGAGCTGAGGTGCGAGGTGCGAGGTGCGAAGAGGCTTAGTACTTCAGAATGATGTACAGAGCGTGGATGATACCGGGGATGTAACCTGAAGCGGAACGTTAGTAAACTGCTGAGCAATGTGCGAAGCGACGGTCAAGGGATGATGGGTAAGCCCGAACCCGCGGAGGGGTCGGATGCGGCTGGATGATGGTGGTTGGGATGAGGAGAGACAAGAGGAACGTACCCAAGATGGTAAGGAGGATGTTGATGAAGAAGTCGGCACCACAGCCTCGTTCGAGGAAGACACCCACGGGGGGGAGAATGATGGCAAGGATGATCTTGCAGATATCGCTGTTAGAAAAGTGTTAGTAGATATAATATTGATGATTGTTCAATCAACCACAACGACTCGAGTGTCTCTTCCCAAGCTACTGGCAGTCATGTTGCGACAGCCCTAACAGCGGATCGCTCGGGATGACGTCGCGAAGTCGAGTGTGGTTAAAGATGTCCAGCTTACCTAGCAGTGAAAGGCATGTTGTTGGTTGTGAAGGCGAGGTATTACTCGGAAGTGTGTACAGTAGGTGGTTGTAGTGGTTGAGAGTAGGAAGATTGGATAGCTTCGTTAGAAAGAGTTTGTATGAGATGGTAGGAACAAGATTTTAGTTGCGAGGGAGATGGTTTGTCTTTTATACAAAGGCTCCGTCACAAACGGGCGGCCAAGGGCATCACATCACTCATTGCGGATACACACCCATTCAACCTTAGCAGGTAATCACTCCCAAACCAATTTCGTTCCGTAGCTTCCAACTTTCCCTGACCAAGTAATAGCAACCTCAACCGCACCCGACCTTTTCTTTCTGGGCACTGCGTCATCGACTGACTAGGATAAGGCAAGCCACAGGGACGACGAAAAGGAACAGAGCATGGGCCAAGCAAAATGTGCCCTGCTTTCTCTTTTTTCCCGCCTGACCTTGTAGGCTTGTACTTGGGTACATGAGTTTACATGATTACCCAGCAGTCGGGTGAGCCCGTCCGGAAAGAAAAAAACAACTGGTTACCTCACAAACACCACCAACAAATGTTACGCTGGACTGTATTATAACCTCCAAACTGAAGAAAAGAAATAACTAGTCGATTCAGGAAATTCATATTACTTTGGCAGGTACGTTAGGTATGTATCAATTTCTGTCAGTATGTGCTTGGTATACTACATTGAGCAATGGTATAAGTGAGTTCGCTTTTCTTTCCATCACCCCCAGCCAACTTGTCACGGAACTGACAAGGTTTCTCGGGCTACGTCATGAGGCGAATGCCGCAGTGTGGCTGGGGCGAGCCTCAATCAATCGCCAATTGGACTTGATCCTAGCGAAGTGATTGACGATGTGATGGAAGGATTCGTTAATCGCTGTGGCTGAGTTATCGCAATCCTTCATTCTCGATGCCAAATTCAACCTCGAATCTCGATATAGATCTGTGTATCATGTGCTGTGGCCACTCTGAGCCTCTCTGATATCGTAACTGGCGGTTCATGGTTCGAGAATTGATGCTTGATGTTATGCAGTGTGCCTGACAAGCAAGATTATCTGACACCCAATTGTCGTAGTCAGCACGTTACTGGGCGACTACCAGTAAAAGATGCCGAGTCTACCGACTCCCAAGCCCTTACAACAGGGTCAATTGAAAATGCCCTGCCTGAAAGGGAAACATGATTGTTGCTAAAATTTTCGAATAAGCGCCCGAGATGGCCTGCAGGTTCTAGATTAACCTGATTTTGACGTGGCCTGTCATGGTCTCCGCTGGCTCAGCTTGGCTCTTGGCTGGTTAATCTCATGTTTCAGAAGATTCGAGCGCACGCGTCAGTGCCAAGCATGAACTGAAGTTCCAAGCCCTCTATCACGGCCTCACCGGCACTTGTAGACTTGCTAGGTGGAGGGCCAAGAGAGGACGAGACGCCAGCGCCCATTTCGACAAGTCTGGCCCTCGCCTGTAATCAGGCTCTCTTCCCTTGCCGTCTTTTCAGGGAAAGCGTCACGATAAGGATGAATCCGTCTCAAAGTCTAACTTTGGGTTATGATCTCAGAAGATGATACGATGATATCAGTGTTAACACATCAATAATCCGGGGTTGTAGAGTTTGGCCCCAACTGTGCCGGAACCTACAGGGTTGTGGAATACGGTTCGCCCAATGGCGATCAGTCCTAGAGGATTTTCGCACTGGCAAACGCAAGCCGAGCATCACCCTTCTCTATCCAGTGGTTCCAGTCAATCAATGGAGGTAGTCAAATTGTCAGAACGGCGTTCGTCAGACTATTGAACTTGGTGCCGGCATTGTAAGTTAATCGGGTTTGATAATACTATCCTCTCGTATGTCTGGTAACTTTTCAGCTATCAGTGTTTGTTCCGCCGGTAACCTCTGAATATGGCGGCGCTTTACAGGCCATCAGCAAATGAACATGATGACTTTACATACGTCCGATTCGCCCAACCATGTATACACCAATTACGTCTGAGCCAAGGTAACTAGAATGACCGCCAAGGGCCAGTTGATTTAGAGATATTGAGGGAAAACTAGTCCTTACGTATGCTGAGACTTGATCTGATAGTGTCATGCATGCAGAAGGCTGTCTATACTAGATGAGAAACCACAATTAATGGCTAAATCAGCGATCCAGCATAATTTCAGTGTCCATCACCTAAATTCTGCAATATAGTGAGGATATGGAAGACCTTGATCTCGAACAAGGTACAGGGTATTTCACATGTACTACCTCGTATCATTCCTAGACGACACAATGAGCTTCACTGTTGAAATGGAGGCATGAAGGAAGATACCTTCGGCAATAGCACAGCAAACAGGTATCTATTCACCAGGGCTATGAATCCATGTTTTACCAGTGGAGAAGCGGCAAGCCAATGCAGTATTCATTATTATGTATATGTTCTTATCGCTATGATAGTAGATGATCTCATTATTTCAAACTTTTTGCCATAGTACATGACAATGTACCCAAAGCCATAAATCTCGGGCGACCTGTCATATGGGCATCTTAGAATACCTTAGGGCTAGCGTTTTTATCATGAACCAATGGCTTATTCCTCCTTGATTTCAGCAGTTACTTCCCAGCGCTTTCCAAAGAAAACGGTGCCCAAGATCTGAGATCCAACGATATATCCAATGTAAGCACCGACAACAATGGTGACGGGCCACTTCTGCCACTCGCGATCCCAGTCAAGAGGAATGGGAACAGCTCCAAGCCAAGCTCCTACCACTGTTCCAACAAAGCCGCCAAATGTCTGATCAAATGGAGCTGATACACCCATCACAGCCTGGAGAGGCACGGGGTCAGAACCACGAACGTAGAAGACAGGATAGATCGCGAGGACGGCGATATGTGCGCAGCACAAGAATGTATGAGGGACGTGTGTAAAGAATGGCGCGCCAAAGAGGACAAGGAGGAGATGAAGAGCCGGTGTCAGGAATAGAGCTAGGAGCAATGAAATAACGGCGGTCTATACCATTGATATTAGTTTCGTGACTTCCACGCACAGCATATCTACTTACAGGAATAGCCTTTGCCTCCCGTCCATCCGACTTCTTCTTCTCACCAGGACGAGGCTTCTTGGAGGACCCCGAGGATCCCGCTGGTGGAAGACTCAGTATAAGATAGACAGCTTGAATGGCAGCAACAACTGGGAGGCCAGTCTGAAGGGTCGAAACGGGATCAGCCACTAGGGCATCGAAGCGCCAGTAGAACAGACCAGCGAGCAACAGCTGATGAGCGACTGATGCGGGCAGAGCGGCAGGAGAATTGACGAGCGGAATCGCGGGCACGGCGGCCTTGGGTGCGGGTTGTTGGGCGGCGGTCCCGCTCTTGACAAGTGTTGTCGACATGGTGACGGGGTCGACAAGCGGCATTGACGAGAATCGTAAAAGGAGTGTGTATTGAGCAATCGCTCGTAGCTTGTCTCGTCGCGATCGCCAACAGGGTGGTTTAGCTTAGCTTGAGTTGACAGTTGTAGCTGGACACCAAATCACGTTGTATGTCACATGACATGGAACGCTGGCCCAACGTTCGGCTCCGACACTTCTCTCCTCCGCGTTGTTGGCTCATGGTATCACTCAACACCAACTGGATGACTCCTTTTGAGCTAGAATTCTCCGAAAGAGGTCTACCATCGGCACGGGAATAGGTAGTAGACTAAGAATAAACCACGGGAACGAATGAACCAGAATCGGCATCGGCATCGGCGAGAGCCAGGGCAATCAATCATGGCATGGTTATCATCATCTGGATCTCATGCGATCAAATCTGGGCTGTCCTGTCAATCTAGGCCAGAACCTAGAACGTGACTAGAAACGACATGGGCATGTGCATTTTGGGGTAAGCATGAGAGCCTCGTGAGTGGTTGAATGACTATCATATCATGGCAAACCCTGGTGTTATTTGCAACCAAGGCTCACGAATGCAACCACTTGCTTCATCGCCGTTCCCCGGAAACAGCGCAGGTCATTGCTTCCTTTGGGATCCAGAAATTCTAAGATCCTTTTTTGGATTCCTTCAGAATCAGTCGACAACGACGAAGTGTTGACGGGAGAAACAGGGTGTTGGTAAGGGTGTGCCAATTGACCAATCGCCAGCGTCACCGGTCCCCGCCGGCCAAATCAGAATCGCACCATCACTGCCCTCGACGCCCTAGAAATCGTGCCATGCACCTCTGGGCTGTTGTGCTGACTGATGGTTTACGGTGAAACGTGATTGGCCAGCTGTCAAAACGCCCTCTAATACCCCAGGATCCAGGTCTCTACGGTGGCATGATGGTCGCCAAACCAGATGAAATCTGACCACAATGGATGTATCCGGCTGCACGGGTTATGGGAGGTCGCCGTTTGAAGGAATCCTTGACCAAATTTGTGATCTTTAGTGAAAAATGATCGGCATCACAATTCTGTATAAGAGGATGCCATCTACCGTCCCCAAAGATAGTCTCTTCTCTCATCACCATCAGCATCTAAAGCATCAACTGAGCAATAACAACTCTCCACTCAACAAACATCTTCACCACTCAATTCAGTTCTTTGGGTATATTACTATTGGGTTTCCTCCGAGGATACCTTGAAAACGATTCACCTCAAGAAACAACTCAACTCAACCAAACCACTTACACCAACTCAACTCCTCTAAACGCCTTCAATCAACATGTCTCCCATCGTTGTTCGATCTGCCGCCCGCGCCGTTCAGCGCCGCCAATTTTCTCTCCTCACTGCCATGCGAAACGCTGGCCGAGCCATGGAGTCTCACCCATTCGAGCGTCTTCCCATCACTCAGCAGCCTGCTAAGCCCGACTACGCCAAGATGTTCAAGCGAGTTGGAAGCCAAGCTCTCTTGTAAGTTGCTCTGACATCTAAGTCTTTGACAATACCATATCGACTAACACCTTCTCAGCTTCTTCCCTGGCTTCGCCGTCATCCTCGGCTGGCCCCTCGCTGCCCAGTATGCCTTCGACGGTAGACTGTAAAGGATAGAGATGCAGAAACACCCAATCTCTTGGATAGACATCGACCGAGCAAGACTCGACGGTACCACTACTCGATACACACATGCACGCATGGATACTTGGATATTGGGACCAATTGTGACAATGCACAGTCACTTGTACATAGCATGGAAAGGCGTTGAGGTGCATTGCAGGAAGGGTGCTTAAAGAAACCCATCTACGACTACATATGATAAATTTCTAGAACTACATAATTCCATATGTTATAACTTCAACCCTTCTTTCTTTTGTGATCACTGCCAATTGTCTTCAATATTCGCAGTCTATCTCAAGCACCCCGCTTGATATTCAGATTACCTCACTTACACGAATCGTCCCATGCATGATGCATCAACGATATGGGGTACTTTAGCGATCGCCATCCTTGAGAACTCTATCTTACAATGAAACGACTCCCTGGCAATATCTCATGAACCCCCCAAATACGCCGAGTTATACTCCGAATGTCCCTCTGCAGATTTACAACATGTCCGCTTCGACACATATTGTTTGAATCTGTCAGCCTAAAATAAAAAAGACTTAGGGAAACTTTAGCAAACTTAGGCAAATTTAGGAAACTTGGGAAATTGTATTATAGGCTTAGGTAGTCTAAGGTAAAATAATATAAACTAAGTTAAACTGAGGTAAACTTAGGGAAATTTACTATAGACTCGGAACGCCTTTAGACCAGTATACCCTAGATTAGCTCCCTAGATTAGCTCCCTAGATCAGCTCCCTAGATTAGCTCTCCGTCACCATCTTCGACAAGGTCGTCGTCCTCATCCCAGTCAACCTGGGCAGCCATCTCCTCTGCTCTTCGCTGCACCTCGGCTAGACCCGATAGCTCTGCCACATAATCCTTCTCTTGCAACGCTTTCTTCACAAAGTCCCATCCGTCATTGCGGTAGGCATCAAGAATCTTGGGGCTGCATGCGCTGCAACAGTCGTAAGATTGGCCACGGATAACAATGTTCTGAAATGTCGAGACATAGCCCCTAATTTGATGCGGAATCAAACCCAGGGGATGGTCAGGTGGGTCTCGCTCTGGAATTACTCCTGGACTTGGCTGTGGTGCTGGTGCATCTTTACCTAGGGGGTGTTGTAACAAGCTTGATAGAAGCTCGACAAGAAGGGCAGACGCAATCGCTGCAACACCGGGTCGAGTGACCGTACATTGCTGATCCAGGGTCTGGTCCTTTTGAGACTAAAAGAATGTGTTAGTTACGCTCTAGGAAGTGGAAAGTGAAGTTTACATCAGCTGGGGCCACGACGTCGTTGCAGAAATAGCAACCAAGCGGTGCCTGCCCTTCGGCATGGCCTTCAGAGCCATGTCGCATAACAACATACGAATCGAAGCCAAGGGCAGCGTTCATGACAATCTTTCCTTTGGCCTTTCCCATGACCGTTGGCAGCCATCGAGACTCTCTTGAATCCATGAGGAGGAAAATGACGTCGTGTTCGTCAATGAGCTTCTCCAGCTTTTCGTATTCCTCTCTAGTCTTCGACTCTTCTATGTAAGGGTGACCAAGCATAGGAACAGACAGCGTGTGCCCTTCACTATCTATGCTTGGGAAGATTTCTTTCAATGCTTCGGCAGCTCGAGGTGCTTTCGCTTTTCCTCCTTTGAGGCAGTCTTGGAAGTTGAAAAGTGGCTGTCGGACAGGGTTGGAAAATGATACTCGCCCGTAATCCACAAACGTTATCTTCCGGACACCCCAACCCATAAGGTTTCTGGAGACATAACTTCCCAGCGTACCAGCGCCAAGTAGCAGGCACTTCGTGTTCTTAATCGCATCTAGGTCGAGTTCAGGGGCGATCCTCCATTTCATGAGCTTCAAGTTCAGATCGACAGATCCATCAGCCTGTCGTGCAGGATCCATATAATCTCCTAGGTTGACTTGCTGTGCCTGTAGTCTGCCATTATTCGACCGTGCCCAGCCAGTAACCTTGGGCATTTCAGTGATCTCTAAGTTCTCGACTAAATCCATCTCGATTGGAAGAATGACGCTGCGAGCTTCGTGTCTCTTTGCCTGGATGTCTCTGTAGCAGATCACTTTTGTCTTTGTCAGATGGAACCTTTGTCGGATAAGGACCAGGAAATTTCTCAGGGGCCATCCAGGGCCTTCTGGGTAAGTCGAAGGATCAACAAACGCAACGTAGCGGTCCCCCTCAGCCACCTGGTCGAAGAAGCCATTCTCAAACTCTCGTAGTGAGGCAACTTCCCATCGAAAAGGAAGTCCCTGCGAAGACTCCGGATCATCTGTATCCTTCTCTTCATCATGTACCTTCTTGACCAAAAAGAAGCCATGCTCGCGGGAGTCGACACTGTACCTCCAAGTTCCTACCCTGTCAACAAGCGCCGTGCTCTCCATGGAGTTGAGACGTTCGGCTGGGCCGGATCGCTTCCACGAAGGATCAGAGTGCAGAGCAGGGAAAGCGAACCAGTACTTAAACTTGTACTTCTTCAGGTCCGCGTATGAGAGTATGATGAATGACGAGAGCAGGGATGGAACAGAGTAGATACTACCATCTTTGATCGCATCCCAGATCTAGAGCTAGTTGTCAGCAGTGCTCCAGTCTCGGTGGGCTCGTATATACCTGTCGGCCAGCAGTCTTGAGCATAGCAGGCATGTCTGTATTCTTGAAATCCTCAAGTGTATTGACGTTCCTAATGATTCCCTCGGCCCTCATTGTCCCAAGAGGCGGACTGGGCGCATTAGTTCTGCCATGGTCAGAGAAGGACTGTGCATAAATCAAACAGCGGACCTACCTGCTGCTCGTAAGGGCATTCCCTAATATCTGCATGCGACAGCTGGACTCTGGTTCTTCCAAGCGGGGTTCATAGAGACCAAGAATGCGCCGCGCTGAGTCGTCGAGCTTATCATGCTCAAGTTTCGAGGCAAAGAGCGCCGAGTAGAACGACAACTCGATCTCTGGGACGAAAGGGGCAAATTGTAGAGGGGCCGTCATCGTGAATGTTCCAGGTTCGTGTGATGCTGGTGAGGCAGGCTTTTGGGTAGGTAGGTAGGTTGAAAGAGGAAGGTTCGTCTCAGCTGCTGATACCTTGGGTATTTATATCTCTTGGTTAAGGCAGCAACTGCGTCTCTGACGCAGATAACCCTGATGGTTCTTGATACCGGCCGATCATAGGATTACCACTGCTTATGCTAATGCTCCAATATAGAGGTAGAGTTATGTGTACCTATTCAGTGATCTTATGGAAGGTTCACCTGAACGGATAAGTGACCATCACTGGTGACCTTAGGTGGAGCTCTAACTTAGGTCATACCTACCTTAGTAGCTACCTAGGCAGGGCGTTAGAAAACTTAGGATCTCGACTCTAAGTGATAAAAATACTTAGACAGCTTTAGTGTAAGTTTAGGAGGCGCTTAGATCAGTTTTTTTACCATTCAGGATAAATGTCCTACGTTTTCTTGTCTCCCTTTAGCCCCACCGCGGGGTACTGGGCGGCGTCACGCAGCCTCCTATCGGACCAGGTCTTATCGGCAACAGACGTCCCTCACATAAGGTAATCCCAGGACACAGGTCGTTATAGGGTAAGTGGAAGTCGTGTGATGTTGTTCGCTGCCTGCAATGCGGCCATCGTGCGTGCAAGTCCGGAAGCGCATGTAAAATCAAAAGGAAAACGGCAGTATTCATAGTATTCTACTTTGGTTTTCTTAATACATCGTCATAGTAGAGTCATGGTTATGTCTATATAAAGCGTTGTCATATCCATACCCCAGATCGACGCTATGGATGTCATCCCGTTGAAGACTTCCCGGCTACGATGATACACAATTGTTTGCCAAAAAGCAACGAAGTATCACCGTCAGTAATCCAGCTTCAAATTTTACGGAGAAAAGGCAATCGATATCTAAAACCCAGTTATTCCCTTCCATTACAAACAATGACCCTTTCGGACTCATTTACCATCACCTCAGCTACAGGAGAAACACGTTCTTCACAACCACAAACTCGGTATATCGGAAGTTATCCAGCATACACCCGTTCAGATTTATCTCCACCATTCACTTAAAGAATGTGACCCTCTTCGCAAGGACGCCATCTCATTAACGAGAGATTTGTGTCTGAAACATTCAAGGGTTCAAGCTTTCTCGGGATTGTTGGAATGTACGCTTTGATCATGACTCACAGCATCTATATATATGAAATGTCTAACTAGATCGAGATGTTCGTGATAACTCGTAAGATGGAGAAACATAGGTACTTGTCAACTTGTCGGCCGCTTTCAAAGTTGAGTTTGCGACACTTCTCAAAGCGTTCCGTAGACATTCTAGAACAACAACGGCGGTCACAGCTGCGAACAGTGCACCCCCACACTCCGCGACGCGCTTAGAATAGTCGCCGTACGCGTTAAATGGCCATTCGAAAAATCCCAACGTGAGGCATGATACATCCATCATCCAAAGCCTGCTCCTGACTTTGCCTCTACTAACTCCAGGACAAAAACAGCATCGAACCACAGCATGCTCATCGGCGTCTGCGGCAGTAAGAGCATATCCCAAACTTCCCGTATCAAGTCACAAACTCACATAGATCAGGTATTTGCTCCGGCAAAAAGACAGTGGCCCAATATCTCGTTGAGCATCATGGATTCAAACTCCTCCATCTACAGCCACAATCCCGGCCAAGACCGTCCAATACCTCGCTTGAAGCCGAATCCGCTTCACCCGAGGAACATGGTGCAGACTCTCCATCACAGTCTACTGACTCGACAGCCTTCAAAGGCGCTCTGACCTCAACAGCGCTCACGACGAAGAATGGTTACCAGTCTTCTTCTGAAACCACGCTGACTCTCCGGGATGGTCCGCAACACGTATTTTCCACAGCTGAGGAACTCCTCGACTTTGTGACGAAACGCTGGCGCAGCCGCTTTGTCACTACTGACATTCCCACCGAGGCAGTTCTAGACGTCTTTCTTCGCCGACCTTTCTTCCTCTTGCTGTCCGTCGATGCGCCATTGACGGTCCGCTGGCGACGGTTCCAGGACCGCGCGAGGCAGAGGCATGCGGGAGAGCCTGACATGAGTCTAGAAGACTTTGTCACAGAGAGTGATACCCACCTATACGACGCAGAGAAAGGCCTCTCACCTCTTATCTCGCGTGCTGTTGTGAGACTACTCAACACATCATCCTCTCTAGCGCACCTCTATGCTACCCTTGGCAAGCTGGACATCCCAAATCCTGATCGTCTTCGCCCTTGCTGGGACACTTACTTTATGGAATTGGCATCCCTTGCTGCACAACGCTCCAACTGCATGAAGCGTAGAGTCGGATGTGTGCTTGTTGGCAAAGAACGCAGGGTCATTAGCACCGGTTATAATGGGACTCCAAGGGGACTACAGAATTGCACTGAAGGAGGCTGCCCAAGGTGCAATGACGGCAACAGCTCCGGAGTGGGCTTATCGACTTGCCTGTGTATCCATGCCGAAGAGAACGCGCTCTTGGAAGCGGGACGAGAAAGAATACGGGAGGGTTCTGTCCTATACTGCGACACGTGTCCCTGCCTCACATGCAGTATCAAAATCTGCCAGGTGGGCATTAGCGAGGTTGTCTACGCTCACACATACAGCATGGACAACGACACAGCCCGGGTGTTTAGGGAGGCTGGCGTGAAGCTGAGACAGTTCATACCAGTGAGTACATGAACCCTCCCTTCGAGTCCAGATCTGGACGAAATTCTGTCATTCACTAGTGCTTTTTGAGAGTTTGATACTGACTCAGATCTAGCCGCCTAATGGTCTGATTCATCTCGAGAAGATGGAACTTTATTAGATCGTCGGTATCTCGGCCGTCTCACTATAATCCCTTGCTATGCCTTTGTGGGGAATCTTGAGAGAGACGCTGGATTTTGCCCAGAATGTGGCTTGTTGAATTGAAAGCAGAACACGATACTGGAATTGCTTCACCAAGATTTGATGCCAGAAGACTACGTACTCAGGATCACCCACCTCAGTTGGCATGCAAAATTCGCTCATCTCGATCCTCCCTCGCAAAGAGGTGCATATGAGACTTTGGTCAAAGTCTGGAGTTGACATGCAAAGTTACTGTACCCCTCGCTGACTCCCTTGCGAATGTGGTGTCCAATTGTCCAATCAAATAGTATATGCAATGCTCTCTCATGCAGTATCCGCCCTATCCCGAGTCCACTGAAGCATTGCATCGCTGCACCGAAACCTCACCGGCGGAAGCAGGCAAGCAGACGGCCCGTCGAGGTGCGTTTTACATTGCCAGCGTGGCCCATTATTGAGGCCAGCAGGTCACCAAGCCCAATAACGCCGAACTCTAGAACAGTACAGGGTAGTCATAGCCCACTTGGCCGCAGTTATAGGAAGATGAGAATGAAGCCACTTTGCGTCATGGCGTATGTCTGTGTCTTCCGTTTCGGATAACGGTGCGCTTGGGTTCAAGTTGGTTCTGTTCTCGACGGTCTCTTATGCAAGACCAACATTTTAACGCACATGAATAAATTCAATATCTGCATCCTTTATCCGAGCGCTTAATTTCGACTACATGCTAACTAATGTCGCCCCCAAGTTCTCGAATGTGTCCGCTGTAACAAAATCTTGCTTTGTTTCATCACGCCTGAACGCATCGTGCGTTTGCATCGCAACAACAGGACAACGGCTACCACCTACAGGAAATAGTTTGCGAATAGGGGCTCGGGAGTATGTCGAAGTTGGCGAAGCTGCGCTGAAAGTTGTAGACCGCTGCCGCCAGAGGCCACTTACACGGCCCTTTTGAACTGCATAGGGGTTCATTTCACAGAGCCGCAGACTTGTGCGGTGTGCTTCAGCGGCGTGCTAGCTGCAGCGATGTCCCATAAAATATGCAACCAAGTCAGCGGTCAACAAAGTTGGCACTGAATGTTGTGCACAGCCAGTTGCATCCCCTGTCTAGTGTAAAATATGCGAGCGCGGGGGATGCATGTGAGTGAATTGAGTTGAGCTGATCTGTACGTAGGATGTGAACAATGAAGTATCTTTCATTATGTTAGTGCAAGTAACGATGGTGCTCCGTGTAAGTCGATATGTGAGTTGATCTAAAACCTCCGATCAAGAAGCACGGAGCAGCAACGGTAGAGGCAATGCCGATTGATGGCCTTGATTGGCAATTGATTAGATGGACGACATGCTAGGAGCTTCAAATCTCAAAAGTACGATGCGTAGCTTTTCGATTTGATGCGCTTTGTGGTCCCTCTGGCCCAGGCCCCAGGCTTATGAGCAGGGCTTTTGTGCCTCTTCTTGTCCACACGCAGGCCCAACAACTGACGAGCGCACACAATTGAATTGTTAGCGCAGTGCCCTCTCGCATACAGCGGGGGCCACCCCGGACTCACTCATAAGAAGCGAGATGACATGGGCTGGTTGGCATAAAGAGCACAATTAAAGCTCAAATTACCACCGTCAGCTAGTGGGGGAGTGCACAAGAGGATAGGGGAAGTAAACCGTTTGTTTGTTTTGATCAGAACGGGAAGATTTCCTGCGCGTCATGAGAGGGGCCGGCGAATCGGGATGTAGGTCAGGACATGGTTGACACTGATGCTGATGCTAGCCTCGAGGTGCCTGTGCCTGATGCGATGAGCTGGCCTGGCCTGGTATGGCCATGTCATGACTGCTACTGATTCTGCTGGTGGAGGCAGAGAGGGCCTGAACAAGAGGGCCACTGAGCGGCTGGAAGAAGGAGAGAAGACTCATCCATTGGAAGTGGCTGGTATGAGGAACTCTCTGGGTAACGAAAACCAAGCTGTAGTGACTGTACCCATTGACTAGCCATGGCTGACGTTGTCTCTGTTGTACAGCGTGTACAACACAATTCATTCGAGGTAGCCCAGTCCTGGACGAGGCAAGCAAGTGATGGGACCCGGGATAAAGCATGCCCACCAGCAAGTGACGGCGACGATCATGACGCTGACTGGTCTGAAGGGGACGGGAGCCAGCGAACGGGTGGGCTCTAGACACGGCGGCCCCAACCCCCCGTCCCAATCGTATCTTGCTTTGGACTCGCTGCAACCTGCGAGTGCCAGTGCCCGTGCTGCGACCTTCGATCTATCTTGGGACAGTTACTCCAGCGTCTAAGTAGATGCTGCTGTCCTACAACAACTGCGACCTCGAGACTGACCAGCAGAAGCGCTCGTCTTTTTTGCTCCACCGAGAATTGACCTCATGCCATTCCACCAGAATTCCATGCCATGTTAGAGGCGATCTTCAGTCCAACGGGCGTCATCCCATGCCAACTGCCAGTGCCATGGGATCTCCCCTGGCTGGAAAGGACAGAGAAGTCCCTGGCCCTGAGGGGAGGTCTCAGGGGTAAGGTGGCTTGCGATGGCTTGAGGAGCGTCTGAAGGACGGGAATACCCCTGAGCACTGGCGCTGAGAGGCGTCCAGTGGGGGTATCGACGAACAAGGGCTTTTCAGTCTCTTGAATAAGATTTCCACATGAACTTTGGTGTTGATAGAGGCCATTTCAACCTGGCTGATGTGAGCAAGAAAGAACCAGAATTCTTATCAAGTGGGCAATTTCTATTGTATTCGTATCCGTATACCTCTTTCTTTCTCGTAGACGGAGAAGAGATGCTGGTCAGTCTGAAGTTTGAGGTTGGCTTCAGGAACCACTCGAGGCTCGCTCTACCCATGGATATATCGTGGCCCTCACTTACAAGAGTCCTAGCGCAACAGGCATCGAGGCTCAACAAGTTCACAGGAACATTCAGTCACAGGCAACGAAGTTTTCCCTGACGATCAACGATCGTCGTTATTCAATAAGTCGGTTGTCCTACCTACGTGTGACGAGGAGGAAGCATCAAGACATGGAGATAGAATCTTGGGATATGACGACGCCACGAAGGAATGTGATTGTTCCGAGAACGTGCCCTGATCGATGAGACAGAGAGATCAGTGCTACTCTACCTGTAGAGTAGAGCAGAGCACTCCGTAGAGTAAGAATCCATAGCTAGCTCAGAGGCTTGAGATGGAACATGGACGGGCCATGAGCGGGTTGAGTTACGGGGACCAGCTCCCGGCGCCATCCTTGAAGGAAGCCACTCGCTAACAGGGCCCAGCCTGGAGGGTGTGTTAGTGAGTTGATGTCTGTATGTATGTATGTTATTGCACCCCTGGCTTTTGTTTGGAGAAACGCGTCTTTTCGTGCGACACTATTCCTCTTTAGGAAAACGTGTAAACAAATGCGTCACTTGTCGCGCGCCTTTACCCCAGCTTGTTGTTTTCCAGCCTCTTTAATATGACGAAGAGAATTTTGGATGGTAGAGGACGAGTACGGATACACAAAACTAAATTTGCCTCCCTGATGTAGAGTACGCGCGTTACTTTCATGTTATGATATTGACTGCTCTATTGATTCTCCCGTCCCTCATCAATTGATATATTGAATATTGGTTGAAGACGGGAGGCTTGTGGACAACTGGAAACCCCCCACTAACTTAGCCTGAGCCTACCTTATGTGCCATATTTTCAGTACAGGGCGTGCACCAAATCGTTAGCCTCCAGCGCCAACACGCGCCATCCCTGGGCTCCCACGCTCCCTATCCCCATCCGTCTATGGCGGACCCTCTCTTCCAACCACTCACTCCAGGCTGTCTTGTTCATCCATCCTCCTTCCTGCGCGCCCTCCCTTCCACTCTCATCCCATCCTGTCCTATCTCTCACTAGTATTTTGTCACACCCTTGGGTCTTCTACTTGCAAGTCAACTGTCGTCTGCACCAACTTTCCAACACAGACGCCAAGAAAGCCCAGGCGAGTGCATACCAGCCTGACTTACCACTACCAGTCGTTGTCCTTTCGACCTGATATTCTGAGTCACCAGACCCCAGTTGGAGTATCCACGTTCTGCCCTGAGGAAGGGTTCTTGGGTTTCAACGCAGCCACACGAGGGGTACTGTGTGTACACGACGGGTATTATTGCTCTGAACCTCTGCTGCTTGTGGATTCAAACAAACCACAAAAACAAAGACTTGACGAGCAAGAGCAAAGTAAAAGCAGAGACAAGACCGGACGACAACTGCAGGGACAATTTGCTTTTCATTAGCCTCTTCTTTACACACAACTTTGTTAGTTTGTGTCAGGATCAGTAGCCCATGCCCGTCCACGAGCGCCAACTGCCACACCCAAACTAACTAACTAGACCTAACTCTCTTGTCTTCCCGTTCGTCTCTTCAACTCGCCCACCCCCAACTCCAACCCGGACGTCCATCTTGCTTGTACGAAACACGACACTACCACCTGCAGCACGACTACTCCTACATCTGCTTAGCAGTTCCAACTTCTACCAACTTCCCTCCTCTACTCAACCTCACTTTTTTTTATATTTGTATCTGTCGACAATCACTCATATTTACTCAACCTCAACGCGATTTCACACCGACCCACTCTTATCTAAGGTATCTATCCGGCTGCGTTGTCGACGACATCACCATTCGGGCACTTAAACGGAAGCCTGCACTCAACGAACTTCTGCCTTCTGCCTCCCTCGCTTTAGCGTCTGATTTACTCTCAGTTGTCGAGTCATGATATGACCTTCGACATCCGAGTGAGACTGGCATAGCTTTTTGCGATTTGTTGGGTATCGCGTCGAGCTTCTTCTCACATCTTCGACTTGGCCATTTCACGCAACACCGTTAACGGCTTGCACATTTGGCTCACCAACGTCCGCAACCTTTATTCCACCTACTGCATTCTTCACTGGTCCCGTCGCCCTAGCAGTAAATATCGATAGGGCCTAGTTGTTTAACTGTTTATATCCATCAGCCTTACTGCGTCATCTGCTCGCGCATCACCGCAGCGCGCAGCACTTCGCAACCTCACAATGTCCTTCTCGAACAGCAGCGGTGGCACACTCGCCCTACCATCACCAACCCACGCCCACCACATCGACGTCACATCGGCAGTCCGCACTCTGCGACGCTCTATTTCGCGATCACCTTCCAAGTTCTTGACGCGTTCCAACTCCCAAAACTCGCTGAGCCCCGAAAGCCCCCACCAAACCTCACCTCAATCGCCTTGCCGTCGATTTGGCGCAACACCACAAAACCAACAACTTCTACCGTCCCACACTCGCTCAGCACCTCCTCACATCAACGGTGCCCCGCATTCAGCCGCCTTTACACCTTTCCGCCCCAGCGTCAGGCTCTCGTTGCGGTCCGCCAAGGCCGGTAAGACATCGCCCTCAAGACCATTGACACGAGCACGCGCATCTCCCAAGAGCCCCCTTAAGAGGGCACTCAACATGGCTCCTGATAGCGGCAACTCACTACCTGCGGTACCTTTGGCCTCGGTTATCGATGCATCAGAGCAAGAGAACAACGCTCTGGGAGCTACAAGCCCTATCTCTGTCAGTCCCGTCAAGCGACGCAGCCTCACTCTCGACGTCGCTGGATCTTCGCCGACCTCATTTCTCAAGTCTCTTGATTCCAACAATGATGGCCAGGTGGTCCCAAACAACGGGTCATTAAAGCGCAGCGACGCAACCATGAATCTGGACCAACCGAGCCAGGGAAGCCCGGTGGCTAAGCGACGGAGCTTGCATGGAATATCGGGACTGGGCCAGAACGAGGACCAAAATATCTTTGGTGCCAACACGACATCTTCACAGAGCTTCTATATACATGAAGACTCATCTACCGAGTATGAGATTGCGGGTACTAGCGGATCACCATTCCGCGATCCCGCGCCCTCACCAACACCTGCGACGACGAATGTTCCTAAGAGGTCATCGTCCCTACGTAAGTCAACTCTACAACAAAGATACGGGGAGCGAGGATCATGGGGAAGACGATCCGGTGAACGACAGCTGGCTCAGATGAGCTCCGAATATTCTCCTGTCCGGAGTCGACCTCGCCTTTCTCTGGACCAATTTGTTCCTCCTCCCGTGCCTCAAGAGAGTCCCTTTGTTACTACAACGCCGACCTCGAAACCACCACCCACTACTTTCTTTGGCGACAAGGCCCACCAACCACATCCTCTATCGAAGACACTGACGACATCGTCTTCAGGAAACAGCCTAACCGAGGAAGCACCTATTTATGCTCCCGTGCCCCGAATGCCAGATCGACCCAGACCTCACCTTTTCTCACGATCTCTGCCTCTCAATGCGACACGACCTACTCGCCCAAATGACATGTCCAAGGCCATGGCGACACCCAGCAACTCGCAGCTGTGGGTGGGTGCTTTCAACTCTACTGGACTTATTTCCAAGGTCAACCGAAACCCCGAAGAGGATGCCGACAAGAAGATGGCCCCTCCCGATACACCATGCAAGAAGCACTCTAACCCGTTCGCTACTTTCCCTCCACCGGCTGGGAGTGCCATGAAGAAGAGGGGTAACAACCGGAATTCTTTTGGCGGTCTCCCTTCCACCCCATTTGGTAACAGTACAGCCAGTTTTGGTAGGCCAGGCAAGGGCATGTCGATATTCCAGCGTGGCAGTGCTTCTAGGAGTGCACGTCGCGGTAGTGTCCTTAGCCTGGATGGCGACGAGCACAAGCTCTTTGGTGAAACGATTGACTTTTCCACGCCCATGGAAGGCGACGCTCCCCCTACTCCAACCAAGAACACTTTGACTCCTAGCCTTAGCAAGGTCAGCGAGTACTCTTTTGAGAGTCCCCATGATAACCATAGCCCAACTGCCAACCGAACATTACACTCCACTACTCCGGCCCTCGGCACCTCTATCCCTCGAGAAGCAACTTGTAAGTCGGAAGTCCCAACAAAGGACGGACCAGCTGGAACAGTCGACAATTCAAGTCGGCTTACCGATGCTGGACGTCTGTATTCCCCATCTTCGCATCTGCCTCTATCTTCGTTTGGCCGTTCCAGGGCTCGACGGGGATTGAACTCTCCTTCTCCACTAAGCACAGTTTCTTTGAGTCATTCCCTCAGTTCTCCTCATGAGACATTTACTAAATCGAAACTCTGTGAATCAGCCAGCCCCCTTGATGGACGACGAACACCGCAAACACCACGTGAGAGTTTGCTGCCTCTCGACACCAGCCGATTATCTATTTCTCAGATTGGCGATGGCTTTTCTGATAACATGCCACCTCCCGTCACCCCAACGGCAGGACGGGACTTGCGATCATCTACCAGCCTCCTTGTTACTCCCGTGAACGCCCGTACTAGTAACATTGACATTGATGCAAGCCTATCCTCCCGATTTGACAAAGTTGAGCAGATTGGAAAGGGTGAATTCTCAGTTGTCTATCGTGTCACTCAGGCGGACCATCAAATGACATTTGGCAACCTCAGTACAACCCCGACAACAAGCCCCACCAAGGGCAGAGTCTATGCTGTAAAGAAGAGCAAGCATGCGTTCCAGGGACCGAAGGATCGGGATACAAAGGTCCGAGAGGCCGAGATTTTGAGGACTCTTAGCTACTCTGAGCATGTGGTCCAGTACTTCGATCATTGGGACTACAATAACCATCTCTATATCCAAACAGAGTACTGCGAAGAGGGTACTCTCGACAAGTTTCTTGGCACTGTCGGACGAGGTGGACGACTAGATGACTTTCGGATCTTCAAAATCCTCCAGGACCTGTGCTTGGTAAGTCATAAACCACTTCTCTGCTCTATACGTACTAACATTTCTATAGGGCCTGAAGGATATTCACGATTCAGGTTTCATGCACCTGGATCTCAAGCCGGCCAATATTCTTGTTACGTTCGAAGGTGTTCTCAAGATTGGTGATTTCGGCCTAGCCCAATCCTGTTCATCTGCCGAAGGCGTGGATGTTGAGGGCGATCGTGAGTATATGGCCCCTGAGATGCTCAAGGGTAAATCCTGCCAGTCCGCCGATGTCTTCTCTCTTGGCCTCATCATCCTTGAGACAGCCGCCAACGTTGTCCTACCTGACAATGGACCTACTTGGATCGCCCTCCGCTCTGGAGATCTTTCCGAAGTGCCAAGTCTCACCTGGAACCCCTCTATTGAGGTCCAGCGAGATGCCACTGGTAACCCTACCGAGATAATGCACAGCGATGATTTCACAAGTGGCAAGACGCACGACCCAAGCAACTTGTTTGGCCCATCCAAGCGATCGGAACTACTGCAACCTCCCGAGTTCATGGTTAATGCCACCCACAACAGTTCTCTGGATTTGATTGTACGATGGATGACGGCTCAAGAGCCCAGTGAGCGACCAACTGTACACCAGGTTCTGGAACTTGAGGGCCTGCAATGGGTTGGCCATCACCGCGCCGCACCAGCAACTGTTTATGAAGGAAACTGGGGACCTGATGAGGAATTGATCCCTATTTCCATCGCAGAGGGTGGTGACAGTGACACAGAGATGACCGACGTCTAGAGGGAATTACCTGGTTGCATTTCACTCTGGATAGCACTGGAGGTCTACCGAGAAGAAGCTTTTTGCGATTTTAATGGGGAGAGCTACACCGGAATGATGTTGGAGAACCTGGCTCGAACTAGGAACATAGCACTCACGACCAGGAGGAATTATGTGCTCTGACGACATCTACATTATTTGCTACTACGACACGACACGAATACCACGAGGAATGGAAGCCATTAGCGGGATATTTATTCCCATGGCGTTTTGTTGAGTTCTTTATTCAACCTTCGATTCGGAGGCTGTCGCTACTAGGCATGCCACGACTGTTCCCCGGACCGAACTTTTTTTTTTTTTCATTTGTCAACTTTTCTTTGTACGCCACAGGGAGCGAGAGCACGGTTTGAAGAATGTGCCCCTCTCAAGAAGATGGCTTGAATATTTTGCATCTCATCAGCGAGACTGCGTGTACGAAATACCCCGGAAAGCATTAGACATGCTGTGGTTACAGCGCATATTGGGTGGGAGTAATAATCAAAAGTTCCGGCAAACCTCTGCAGGATTCAGCAGAGAGGAGCAACAGCACAGGACACAGCATATGGAGGAGCCAAAAAGAGACGGTTGTCTTTGAGAAATGATTGAATCGAGTCATTGGAAGGTGCAGGATTTGCTACATGAGACGCTGGAATATTGTAAATTATAGTAATGGCTCTTTGAGCAAGCATACACACAAGCGGTGGAAGGATACTTTAGAAGCCCACTGCCGAATCAAGGCAGAATGGGATGGATTGAAAGGCCACTGGATGGGGGGAGCTTGATCTGATAGCTGCTGATGATTCTGACGACGAAATGGCATGAACATGATACGATCAATTCATAATCAACACTTTGCTTTGGCTGTGTATCAAGTTGTATGTGTATGCGTGATATCCAAACGCCTCCGATACTGCAGCTCTTTATCATATCAGTCTATCTATAGCTCCTATGCACGACGTAATACATCTAAAAGTATGCCAACGCCCCCCAATAAACTGCCGTCGAAGGCGGGGGTTTACTAAGACGGATTCACATTCGATACATAACCCACCAGACTTTCAACTTACATCTCCGTAACTTACCTCAAACTTTTATCTGGTCTCACATCAGCACCCGCATATACATAAAAACACCTCAGCTAAACCATGACAATCCCCACGCTACTACCAGGACAGGCCGAATTGCCTAGCACTGAGAGCACAAAATCGTACTGGCATCACAAACCCTCTGAGAAGCTCCTCGGGCATCGCACCACAGCTGAGCTCCCTTCCACAGCTGATGTTGTAGTCGTTGGCAGTGGTATCACGGGGGCATTTGCCGCTAGAGAGCTTCTTAAGGGGGGCTGTAAGAATGTGATGCTTCTCGAGGCAAGAGAGGCGTGTTGGGGAGCTACAGGAAGAGTGAGTTAAGTCTGCTAAGAGTCTTTTATACAGGATTACTGATTGCCATCAGAATGGCGGCCATTGTCAGCCCCTTATTTACGCCTCTAAAGCTCCAGTCGCTTAGTTTGAACTTGATACCTTTAACTTCCTCAAGGACCTTGTATCAGAGCACAATATCCCTTGTGACTGGGAGACAGTCGGAGGTGTGCACCGCGTCCCTTCACAAGAAATTCTCGACATCGTGACCCGACATCTAGACCGTCTAAAGCAAACCAACCCTGACCTTGCGGATGACATCAAGGTTATAACTGATCAGGAGCAGCTGAAGAACCTGCGAGTTTCAGGGGCATCTGCTGCCATATACCAACCCAACGCGGCTAAGCTATGGCCGTATAAGCTTGTTAGCTGGGTTCTTGAAAGTCTTGTTGAAGCGAACGCCTCGAGCGTCTTCAATCTTCAAACAAAGACGCCCGTGGATCACCTCCAGCATGTTGGTGACTCGTGGGTTCTCCACACCCCTCATGGCCAGATAACAGCCAGAAAGGTCATCCTAGCAACTAACGCTTATACCTCACACCTTATTCCAAAGCTATCTGGGTACATAGTTCCCGTGCGTGGTCAAGTTGCTGCTCTCACCCCTTCAGAAGGCAGCTCACCACTGGAGCATAGCCACGTGTGGTGGACACCAGATGGAGGAGACGACTATCTTGTCCAGAGGCCTTCGGGTGAACTTATCACTGGCGGTGAGAGATTAGGCTCATCCGATGGCCAAGTTGGACTATCGCGGGACGATTCGATCGACCCAGCTATAGCTCAGCGATTGCGTGCCTCACTTCATGAGGCCCTCAAGTTAAGGGCACCAGAAGAACCCGAGGACACTTCTCTTCAAGCTACTTATGAGTGGACTGGCATTATGGGCTATTCGAAAGATGGCTATCCATGGGTTGGCCAATTGCCCGCTTCTCTAGGCGGTGAAGATGGTGGCCTCTGGCTTAGTGCTGCTTATACGGGGCATGGTATGCCAGTTGCAGCGAGATGTGGAATAGCGGTTGCCCAGGAGATATTGGGGATCGCCGATGGTGTGAAGCTGCCAGCCCAATATCGAATTGATGGAGAGCGAGTTGATAGGGCTCGAGATATGAAGATACCCTCAACACTGTTAGACGAAGTCATGATGATGATTGGTGATGGAAACTCAAATACAATGTCTCATAGCAAGGGCCATGACGAGGCCTTTGTGCAACGATTAATGGAAATAAAGTTGTGCCTGAAACAAAAACCATGAGAGATGCTACTGTTGCTTGTTAAGACAGCCTCCCTGATACTAATAATTTTATGCAGACGTATTGATACAAGTAAACTCTGCTCAGTCTGGTCCTAGCCAGAACAAATCTTTCTGTCACATATCGTGACATACCTTCCTTATCGACTTGCCCGTACTTCGCAGACCATCGCGTACGCAAATAAGTCTATGATTTGCGATGTGTTGCAATATATTAGCTTGCGCGCCCGTCGCTGCCGCTGACCTACAGCTTGGCGCGCACCTCAAGGCCGTCGCTAACTTCGCGTTTTGCTCGCTCACGAAGAGCTTTACGCAAGATCTTGCCCGACTTCGAGTAAAAATATGTAAGCCTCAAACTTGCAACGCCTCTTACTGAGAAGGATGATAGACTTACAGGAACTTTGGGGATAGCGTCGACGAAGACCACTCCCCCCTTGAGTTGTTTGTATTTGACAACACGACTAACCAGCCAGTCTGCGATGTCTTGTTCAGATGTGTCTTTTGCGTTTGTTGATTTGACGACATAGGCTCGTGGGAGCTCCTCGCCGTTGACCATGACCCCAACAACTGCAGCGTCTGCAACATCTTGTCGTTCAAGTAGGAGAGACTCGAGTTCAGCTGGAGCAACTTGCATGCCTTTAACCTTGATCAACTCCTTGACGCGATCCACGATATGAAAGAGTGATCCTTTTGCGTATTCCTCCACGTATGCAACGTCCCCGGTGCGGAGCCATCGAGTGCCCTCAGCGTCAGTAACAAATGCGCCTTGGGTTGCACCTGGGTTTCTCCAGTAGCCATGCATCACCGTAGGACCCGTGATCCAGAGTTCTCCTGGTGTGTTGGCAGTCGTAATTTCCTCTCCAGTTTCGATATGAATCAACCTGGCCTTGGAATCTGGCGTCAGCTCACCAGCCGCAGAGCTGGGAGCTTTGTTAGGGTCCCACGACAATGCGGTGCAGGTTGCTTCAGTCATCCCCCAACCTTGCCGTACTACTTTCTCGCCCCTAGGTATCAGCCCAGCTATCTCGCGTTGTGTATCCTTCGCTAATGGGGCAGCACCGGATGCAATCATGTCGATGCTACTCAGGTCGGCACGGCGTGCAAGTGGGTGTTTCGACATAAGGACAAGAATAGGGGGGACGGCGAGAAGCTTCGTGATGCGGAAGTTTTGAATATGTGCGAGCATCTTAGGGAAGTCAAAAGAAGGCATGATATATACAGGAACGCGCTCGCAAGGGAAGCTGGTGATGAAGTAGCCTTGACTAAAGGCGTGATACATGGGGAGGAAACACAAGGCAGCAGCACGTTGACGGCGAGCTTCGTAGTCGGGATGGAGTTTATGGAAAAGAGTCACACCGCAGCTATTCGCAACATGATTGTAATGTGAGATCTCGACACCTTTCGGTATCCCAGTCTATTGTTATTAGCTTCGCGGTACTTGTTCAGGCCCAAGACCAAATTGAAAGAATGACTTACAGTGCCTGAGCTGTAGTTGAGAGAGCAGATAGAGTCATTAGAATCATTTGGCTCCGTCCACTGGAATCTCTCGCCCTCTGGCCTGGATGCAATGAGCTCTGTCCAGTGTCGGCAGCCTTCTCTAGGTTGTGTCTCAACAGGTGAATCTGGCCATGTCGAATCCAACAAAAAGACTTGTGAAGCTTTCATACCAACCTGTGAGGCAGCAGCCAATGCCACTTCCATGCCACTCTCCGCGGCAACGACGAATGACGCCTCGCTATCTTGAAGTTGATGGGCCAACTCTCGAGTGACATATCCAGGGTTAGCTCCTGTGAATATGCCCCCGGCCATCCAAATGCCCATCACAATAGTCGGGAAGAATAAGCTGTTACTAGCGAAGAGGAGAATACGATCACCAGGCTTAAGACCATTGTTGATAAGACCGACGGCGATACGCTTCGCAAACAATCGAGCTTGGTTGTAAGTGAAATAACGTTGCTCGGGGTTATCAGCATCGATGAAAGCCTTCTGATCCGGTAATGGCCTTGAAGGCGAGCCAAATATCCATTGTTGAATCGAGCAATTAGGAACCGACACCGAAAATCGCGATTCGATTGGCATGGTGCGATGTTGTCGACAAGCTGAGAGATCGATGTTTTAAGAGGGAGGGATTGGGTTCAGTATAGCCAGGGGAGTCAGAGGGAGTGCAGTGCAAGGTTCTCTTTGTTTGTAAGATGGAAGGAAAGAGGTCCAGCTCAGACGAGTCGCAATTGCCTACCAGAGAATAGATGTATCAAGCCAAGCCAAGCTGAAAACCTCAGGGAGGAGGTGCGCCATCTACCTACCTCTTTCTGTAGTTCATTTAAGATCTGGCGCTTCCAAAGTGGCTCTAGAACTAAGATATTGGCTGAAAGATCCTAGCTCTTAAAAATAAGTTAGTTAGAAACAAGGGTCTCTCACTCTGAGATCGAGCCAGACGACGGAGTTGAGCAAGTGGTTATCAACTCACGATGAAGGATGTCACCAGAAACAAATGAACGATAGATTCAATGATTACAACCGTGGCTGAATTATTGATGCGAACAGGCTTGATATTATACACATACGTACACGAACCGTTTGTACATGCTGTAGTTCCTCAGCCTTTTTTCAGAGAGTGATGAGGCCGCTTAACTAAAATTAGCTACACTCATTACTGGATTTCAGCCATCACAACGCCGACTTCCTTCTCTGTCCCCGCCATCTGAAACCTACGACAACAACAATGGATGTCGCCTCAATGGCCAGCAAATTATTTACTGGTTTTATGCGCCCAGCCCGGTGAGTTGTCAATTACAGGACCAGTTGTCATCGGTAGTCCTGTGTGATGAGCCTCCAGAACCACAGCATAAAGGTGGTGATACCTCAGTACCCAATCCACTGTTGATGTCTCATCGCCAGAAGTAAGCCTCTAACCGAACTACACAATTGTGCTTCCCCAAACATCAAGTGGGAGGCTCTATACCAATTCGAAGTGGCAAAGTCACCTTGAATCGGGGTTGTCTTGTCTTGCGGTTAAAGAAGGTTAAACAACGAAACCCTTTTAAGCTTATATTGCCCTGACCATGTACCCTTTCGTTTAACCTCTGCACGCGAGGAAGCGAGTGTAAAGCATCTCTTGCACATACAATCGAGTATGCTGTAACTCTTCGGTTGTCCAACCTGAAATATCATGCACGAAGACAAATCTGGTAGTGGATGGCTTGAGTTTCGGTTGTTTGACAGCATTGTAGAGATCGGCGTGTTGGATCCTGCTTGTGTGCCATAATAGAATGAATCCAATTGGATCTGGTTTCTAGTTTAAGGCTCCAAAACGAATGTTGATCGTCGTTCAACAACACTTACTCACTTCACAGCAGGTTGTGTCATAAGCTACTGAAATTGAATCGTGATTCACAACATGCTCAGTGGTTGAGATACCAAGAGGAATGTATGAAATTGCGTACAAGAACAGAGGAAGCATGTGGTCCCACCAAATTCACGAAACTTGTTTTCGTAGCGCGTTATGTGTAAGTGATGAAGACAGAGGTCGTGAGTTGGCGGGATAGCTTTGGCCAGAGAAGGGAGTTGCAGAGATTCTGTTAACACAGGTCCATTCACCCCAATGCCCTTTGGTCTTTGCGAGAAAGCGATTCTCGACGGGTGTAGGTAGGTATTTGATCGAGTTACCAGTAAATTTCTTACGTTGGTGGCCGACTCGAGTTACTGTCTGACGCAATCAACAATGGGGGTTTATGAGAAGGTTAATCATCGTAAGTTAACCATAGAAACATCGATGCTTGAGCTGTTCTGGATTCAAGATGAGGCCGCTTGAGATACCTAGGTGAAGTACCTAATCCACCTCCACTTATACCTCACAAGGACAATACGTACCGCTCTGCCTCTCCATGGATCGGCCCACACCGGGACGGCTAAACCTTGGGCCAAACACACCAATCATCGACGTTGATTTTGCAAGCAGCTCCAACTCGAATTGTAATGCTCGCTACGACAGCGACATTTTGACAAGATCCGGAACCGACGACCTTGGAAGCCCTCCCGCCTTCGCGACGACACCCGCTCCGCTCGCTCAGGAAAAGCACCCCTAAACTATTCACAATGGCGAGCAAGCTTACTCCCCTCATCCGCTCCGCCATCCGGCCGGTGTGCCGGGCTGCCCGCCCTCAGTCTCGCGCCGCCTTCTCTCTCACAGCAAGCCGACGAAGCGACACTCTCATGGTGGTAAGTAGGCCAATCGGCGCTGTCAATTGCGACCCTGGACCATAGATCACGGTAGATCTATCGGCGCGCAATTTCTAGCGATTTGAACCAACTTGTCTGACCTATGGCCGTATGACAGCATCGAAACACCGAGGACAACAACGCCGACATCCCCTTCAAGTTCAACGAGAAGAACCAGACCGTCATTGCCGAGATCCTCAAGCGATACCCTCCCCAGTACAAGAAGGCTGCTGTCATGCCTTTGCTAGACCTCGGCCAGCGCCAGCACGGCTTCACCAGCATCAGCGTCATGAACGAGGTCGCCCGTCTTCTAGAGATGCCTCCTATGCGAGTGTACGAGGTTGCCTCTTTCTACACCATGTACAACAGAACTCCCGTGGGCAAATATTTTGTTCAAATCTGCACTACGGTATGTTGTTTTTCTGCATGAAGGACGCCTTGGTCGATTGCAATTGCTTCACGCTAGTCTGGCAATGACAATTAGACGTCATTGAAGATTCCCGACTACTCTAAAAGCACAACCCACTAACAACGGCACCAATAGACACCTTGCCAACTTGGAGGCTGTGGATCCGATGTCATCGTCAAGGCTATTAAGGAGGAGCTCGGAATTGAGCAGGGCCAGACCACTGCCGACGGTCTCTTCACCATTCTCGAGGTCGAGTGCCTTGGTGCCTGTGTTAACGCTCCCATGATTCAGATCAACGACGACTACTACGAGGATCTCACCCCCGCCTCCGTGAAGGACCTCCTCAAGTCCCTTCGGGCACAGGCTACTGCTTCCGATCCTTCTACTGTCAACGTCCCCAAGCCTGGTCCTCTCAGCAGCCGAGACACATGCGAGAACAGTGCTGGCCAAACAAGCCTTAACGCGGAGCCTTGGGGAACCGAGACCACAAGGGCAGACCTGTAGAATTTTAACATCATTATCTCTCTCTTTTTTAGTTCAATAGCAAGAAATGCAAAAAGTGTCCGGCGGGAGGAGGCTTCTACTGTACATAACATCATGTCAAATGTTTTCCCAGATATAGAATGCGTGGATTCTCGTCAATGTCAATATGATATGCTGTGTGAAGTATTGCGTCTGCATAGGACTTTGTTCCTTCGTTCCAGTCGTTCGTTTGATACAATTGCCAAAGAACATATTACGCCAAAAAGGAATACTACATCCATACCAATTACCTGCTCAGTCCCTCATCATTTTCACCTAGGAATCGCCCACACGCAAGATCCAACCGTCCCCAAGACGCTCATTGTTTTCACCTAGACCTCCCCAGATCAAAATGCCGCTCTCCTCAAGTTCACCCATCGGGGCGCTCGCAAGCCAGCCTCTCGCCACAGGCATCTCATCACTGTTATCATCGTCGTATGGCTCAAGATCAAGCTTCGTCCACTTTCCCTCACCTGTCTTACGGCCGACAGCTTGCCACATGGCAGCGGTAACACTGGCGGCTGTCATGCCCAGAGGCGGAACCTGGAAAGCCCAGACATCGTTCAAGAACTTGCCTGCACCTTCGTGGCCTTCTGAGCTTGGGTCACGCTCACCCATGGTCAGGACAAGATATTCGTACCCAGCCCCTGAAGTAATTGCCTCCAAAGATGCGACACTTCGGGGTTCAGGCCAGATCTGATCTGGTTCAGCGTGGATTTCAGTCGAGTTGGTATTTGGATCACTCTCGAGAATGGTTTGCCAACCACCACGGGCGCGTACAGCAACTTCACCCTTGGTACCTCTATCATCAAAGGTCTCAACCTCGAGGTGGAGGAAGTCGAGTTGCCCTCCAAGCTCGCTTTGCCCATCAAAGCCCCCGAAGCGGAACAGGCGGGTTTTGCTCACACAGATGGCACTGCCGCCTCGAGCAGGGCCTGGAGCAGCTGGAAGCTCAGTCCAAGTACGGTCATGGACGTTGAAGGCCCAAAGATCATTGGTGCGCTCGCCACTGGTGAGGCATCCAGCATGAATGAAGAAGGTACCGTAGCCATCCGACTCCTCATCCACAGCATCTTCAGCCACGTTACCAACAACAGGAGCCTGAGGAATGCCCGTCTTAGAGGTGTCTCCGAGTGCCCACTGCCCCCAAGTCTCAGGCTCTTTGGGCCGCTTAGGAGCAAAGTCCCGGGGCCGGTCGATCGATGTGGCTGTGTGATAGCTTCGCGGAGCAGGCTGGGGCACGATTGCACCACCTGGAACGACAGGGGCAGGGTCAAGATATGTCCATGTGTTGGAGCGAGTGTCGAAGACCCAAACACGGCCACCTTCGTTTAGAGGTCGCATATCGGGACCTCCGCGACCACCGAAGAGAAAGATACGGGACCCGATGACAGCAGTAGCATGGCCGACTCTCGAAGCTGGGACATCGCCTAATTCCGGTTTTTCTGGACCAGCAGGCTGCTTACCTTTGGACTTGCTCTCAACCTCTTCATCTGAAGATTCGTCTTCTTCATCATCATCATCATCTTCTTCGTCATCCTCCGCAAGAGAAACCTCGTCGAGCTTTTTCTCAATCTCCTCTTCGGCTGGCTTCTCGTCGGACTTGACTGGCTCCGGGGCCTTTGGCTGAACGGGTTGCTGAATCTCAGCCTTCTTCGGCTGGGCATCTGGCTTGGCTGGGGATGCCTTGATCTTGAAGTAGTCGGCTCCAGCCGAAGACCAAGGCAAAGTTACGACATGCATATCATTATCGACGGGCTTTCGGGGCTCGATCTCCCCGCCAAAGAGGTAAGCGGTTCCGTGGACAATATTGAGAGAATGGGAAGAACGGGGAACTTCAGGGACATCAATGCGCTCCCATGTCCCTTTCATAGAACTCTTCTTCTGGTGAGTTGCTGAGGGAGCGGATGGAACGGAAGGCATGGGCATCGAGGGGAGGTTTTGCTGGACATTGTGGAGGAGGTCGGTGGTACGACGCTTGAGCAGAGAGAAAGATTCCATGATGATGGATATGGGCCTGAGGGCCGATAGGTGTGAGCAATATTGGTGTTTAATTGATGTTGTAGGTTTATGTGCACATCGACTGAATGAATGGGATGATGCAGGAGGAGAAAATGAAACATGCAAGTCCAGTCAGCGGCGGGGGGAGCTTACCTACAGTAGGTACGGAGTGAGATGATGCTGGCGATAATGACGGGGATGACGTAGGCGCGTTTACGTCCATTTACAAGGGTCTCTATCGATAATTATAGATCTTGGGGACCATAATGAGGCACTCACTCTCGACCCCGAATCTATTACAGGCTCGACTCCTTAATCCCTTCATGCCAATGCAAAAGCTGGGCTCTTTGTGTCGATGCATGTGATGCAGGCCATGCTTTGCATTGGATCTGACGGGCTGAGCTTGCAGCGGACAAGACGGATGTTCAAGGGACCTGCGGGGTACAGTAATAATTAGGGACCTAACGCAGTTCAATAGCTCTTAACTGGGGTTAGTCTACCTAGCGGCGGAAGCTTGGGCTCAGCCAAGACGACTTGTAGGTAGAAACTGTTCTCGATGGCAATTCTCCTCTCCTCTCTTAGACCACTCCCTTGTGGCGAATCATACTGAGTCGGGTAGGTTCTGTTTTACCAAGGGAGGCATCAAAGCCTCGATTACCTGCCAGAGAACATACTACTTAGTGGCAGTGCAAGCTAAAAAGCTGACATACCGTATTGAAGCGGAGCTACAACTTCAGCTCTCGAGACTCGACTTCTGTTGAATCTCGATTGTCCTAATGGTGAAAAGGGTAACTGAAGATCCGAGGTAGATCGAAAATGAACAAGCGAACGGATTAAACAGTAGTTGAGAAACAAAGCATTGTTTTGCCTTATTATTGAGTCAACCTCTAAAAATTGACGCCCAGTCTATTTCAAGAAGCAAGGATTATCAACCCCCCATGTCTCACTGCTCTGGGGCCATTGGCTGCCCCCAAAACAAGCAGATTTCCTCGAAGACTCTGGGCGATGAGATGCAGGCAAGTGAAATGAGCAGCTGAAGCGGCAGATCGCCAGCAGTTCGCCAGTATCAGCAGACTGGACGCCTTCAGCTTTCATTTCTCGGCCCTCCAGGCCATATATACAGACGATTCCGACAAGAAAAACGCCTGTTCATCTGTATAGTAGTCGCAATCAGCCTCATAAGCCTCTCGTCTCACGCGCCGAGCCGCCAGTCTGCCTTCTGAGACGCTAACGCTCCGCACACATGGATGAGATATACCACAAGATCGCCGAGTTCAATTCACGGCGAATCGTCCAAACGCACGACGTGCTCTCATTCAAGTACAGTGAGCTTTGGAGAAGGGATGATACTGGCATTGTCGACTACCATGAAGGAATCACTACAATACCTGATGTCGCCTCCTGGATGGCCATAGAGACGCGAACAGGTACAACAGGACCAGAGTCGTTGATTCTGCGCCTGATATGGCCCAAGTTCATCCTCGACGATAACTGCGTTGAGCTTCCCGAAGACACCAAGAATCAGATTCTAGATAAGTTTGGTCTTGAGCTTGCATATAGTTACTTCTCGAGTTGTGTCGCGGGCGTCAATGCCTTTCCCGAGATTGTCAAGTCTGAAGCAAACCACCAGGCCTACTCTTTTTGCTATGCGCCTAAACTTGCGTCTATATGGTCACATACTCGTTTCAGGCCACCTTCTTTGCGACCAGGTGTCACATACGGCATGATCCTGGCTGGCGATAAAGAGCAGCATTATTTGAAGAAGCTTCTCAAGAGCAAAAGCAAATGGAGCCTTAGCACAGCAAGCCATGCCATGTTTCCTGCATTCCTCTTTGCTTTCATGTTCCATGGAGAGATCGAGGTAACGCAAAACAACATGAAGCCTGGCATCCAGCAGATAGAAGCGCGGACAGGGTACTCAGACTTCAAGACTGAACGGAAACATATCGCGGCTGGTGAGCTAGGCACACTCAGCGCACAGATGAGCGGATTTGCAGTCCGCCTAGCGAGTACAGAAAGGAAGGATAAGACGCTACAGATGCTTCTCGAGTTTGTCCAGCAACGACTGAGTCTTGGCCGAAGCTCGAACCCTGAAGCAGACAAGCTGATGAAGAACCATGTCGGCGTTCTCCAGAAACGGTTGATGATGCAGGCCATGGACAGGGAGTATACCTTGAAGAGAGTGCAAATCCAAATCGATGTGGTATGTCGGCCCTAAAGAGAGGTGCACCACAAGGATGCTGACGTTTTGCCAGTTGAATAATCTCATATCGGAGAACTACAGCCTTTCCAACTATATCATCTCCATATCTACTCTTCGCGACGCTGCATCCATGAAGACACTGGCGTTTGTGACAATGTTCTTTTTACCAGGCAGTTTCATTTCGGCTCTCTTCTCGACCGATCTCTTCGATTGGGACAGCGCGCAAGCTGATGGAGGAGATATCGGGATCAAAACCACACCGCAGTTTCGATTATACTGGGCCGTCACCATACCACTTACACTCATCACTTTTATACTATATTTTATGTGGGCTGAGTTCTCCAGCTTCGACCGGAGCCAAAGAAGAGAGCGGAGAAGATGGGGCTTTCCCAGAACTGAGAGTATGAAGGCTCAAGATCAAACCCGGTCACCGATGCAAGTACTGAAAGACCAACGCGAGCGCGTTAGTGAGGCGTATGCGATGGCAAAGAGGAGACAGACTGTCTTCGGACAAGGTGATAAAGATGAATCGATAGGTGCAAGGAATGAATAGGCCAAGTACTGATTATTGAAGACACCACTGGTGTCTACTGCCTTGGATTGTATAATAGCGACGTTTGGAGTTGATTAATGAGTCGTATGTTAGGGAATATGACAGTGGAGGCGACAGACAGTCTCAATCATGGCATTGTTGAAATAGCACAATGTGTACCTAGGTAGGTATGAAAGGAATAGAGGAAATGCTATGTTGATCTAAAGTTCGAGATCTTTTTTGCCCCGCGGTCGAGATGTAACAATTTAACAATCAACAATGGAAATGGAAATGGGCATCCAATGCAATGGCATTCTCTTGTCCAGACCTTCCCTTTTCCATTTCTTCGGTCCAGCCGTTGAATCTCGATCCCATCTGTAGTACCTTACCTTCCTCGAGTCCCACATGACAGAGCTCAATTAGAGGCCGTTTTTAATGTGTCCAATCGTGTTGAAGTCGGGGTATAACCTCCGACCACAAATATATCCGCCCGTAAGATCGAGACCTGGGCCTCTTAACAAACTGATAGATAACTACAGTACATGCGAGAGAACCACATCCAGCCGGATCCCTTCTTCCCCTCATTCCCTTCCCTCTTCTCTTCTGTTTTTCTCTTTCTCTTTCTATCTTCCTTCCTTCCTTTCTTCCTTCTACTCATTCTCTTCTTTCGGCCGTGTATGTTTATCTGCGCCCGTTATTTTGAGGCGCCGTGACGGTTTTGCAAGCTTCATTGGAGGCTTGTGCTGTTACGATCGCCGATCTACGTCAGAATTGACTGGGAGTGACGAACTACCTAGTCACATCAGCAGCATCTCCAACGCAAAAATCAAAACAAAGCAGCACGATTCCCGAGGGCTTCGCAAGACGACAGGACGCGGTACATGGCAACAATGGCTTCTCGTTCAGCTTCAGGCACTACTAACCCAGCACCGGGGACCGTCGTGCCTGCGCAGCTCGGGTTCCTTGCCATCTTCAACCCCACGCTTGGCAATACCGACGAAACCATCGAAGATCAGATCGTCTACTATGCCTCTGTTACAACACAAGCCGCGCATAATAAGCGCAAGCGCACTCGTGGCCAACTGACCCAGAACATCTCCCCAGAAGAGCGAAACGAGCGTTTGCGACAGATTGGCCTTGCCCAGGGCATGGCTAGCTTCAGCCGCGGTTTTGCGAGCGGTTCAACGGTAGACACTATCGACACCGAGAAGTCAAGAGTCATACTACATGAACTCGAACCTGGCTGGTGGATTCTAGCAGTAAGAATACCATGACTTTTGTTGTCTTCAACGCCATACTCACCAATGACAATAGAGCATCGACCTTACCAAACTACCTCTCCCTCCTCGGCTCACTACTAAGAAGAGCGAAGCCGCCGAAGAACGATATGAATACTCCAGTCGCGAGATGAAACCCGCGAGCCTGTTGTTGCGCGATCTGCTACGAGCCCATAGCATCTTCCTCATGCATCATGACTCGTCATTGAGCGCCCTCTTCGTGCGTAACAAGAGAACCAAATTCATCACTATATTGAGTCGATACTGGGATCTCTACCTTTCGACCTGGAATGTCATGATGCATGGGAACCCAGCTCGTGACATTTTTGGGGGCATCCCCATTGCTGCCTCTGGTGAGCTGGGCGTAGGCGTCGGCGAGGAGGAACGCGGTAGCGGCGAGCGAGCCGTATTGGAAGGACTTGTCGGGAGAATAGAAGGGCTCGTCGATCTAGTCGTTTCGAAGTTCGGCGACTACAACCCCGAATCGCCTCCTCCAAATGACCCCTATGGCGACCCTGAGCAATGGTTAGGAACAGGAAGAGAACCTGGCCCCGATGACGGTGCCATCTTTTTGGGTACCGGCGCTCTGTCCAGAAAGTCAGTGAGAGACGTTACTCACTGGATGGAGGATCTATACACTTGGGGCAACCACGCTTATGGTATCATAGAGAGCCCAACATCGGTTCGGCGCGCAAAAAGGCGACGGGCAGCGGATCGCCAGCAAGCGGCCCAGGATCAAACAAGGGCACCAGAGAGCGAACTCACGAAGTCCTCAGCCGGGAAACAGGCTGGGGAGAGTTCCGACAAAGACCGGCCCCAAATCCAAGAGACTGAAGATGGCAAATTGGAAAAGATGGTTAGCTATCTCAAGCTAGGTTATGGCACATACTGGTCTTCACCTGGCGGCACTGGTAGTGGCGATTCTTCTACCAAACAGCCCGAGAGTCCGCAGCAGGATCCTGAACCTCCTCAAGACACAACCAAACTGGCACGGCCCAGCCTCACGGAACGCACGCCTTCGTATGAAGCTGCTGGCCACTACTTGATTGGTTTAAAGGGGGAGATCAATGAAGATTATAGCGGAACCGAAAGTGGAAGTTCGGATGACGCTGGCGACGGGGCAAACAATTCTCGTACTGTCTTGCGAACTGTAAACATTGAGCTTGAGAGCGAGGCTCTAGATAGACCAGAGGCCATAACCGTGCGTGACTTTGAGCATCCGGCCAGTGCTCTCACGCAGTCGCAGGTGGTAGGGAATATGATACCTGGCTACGACTCCCACGATCTCAACAAGGCAAAGAAACTACGCGTTGTTGTCTACGTTAATCGACCATTCATGTTCACCTTTCTGTTCAATCTACGAACCGACTCCCTTGCTATGGATTCACTTTATCGCTCCCTTCACCATCAACTCGCTCCTTTACGCAAAGCTCTTCTCCTCTCAACAAGCTATCGTCCTGAACGTCCTGGGACCGATGCAGGTTCTGGCAGTAGCCACTCTGGCAACAACATATATGATCTCATCTGGGATCCCGTCTCGTTGACGGTTCTTTCATCAATACCAAACATACCAGAAGTTTACGATGATACGGAACCGTGGTCCCGTCCTGATGCTCTTAGCACTCACCTTCACCTGGTCAATCTCTACATTGGTACTAGGTCACGTTCAACTGCTCTTGAGCGTACCGAAAAGTCCAGCCGTGGATGGTGGATCGTCTGGACACGTCTGCTCGATCGTCAAGAGGATGCTAGCACGGGGAATCTCTCTACAATTCAAGAAGGCGGAGCTGGCCCAAATACAGACCAGGACACCTCACAAGATGAAGGAGAGAGGAAATATTCTGGACCCGATCCCCGGCATCCGGATGTTGCCAAGGAAATCTTCCTCATCCGCCGCGCAAGCGACCATGTCGGTTTCCGTACAGATTTCGCGGAGGGTGCAGGTAAGCTCGCTCAGGGCATCGGCGTCGATACACGCCGCTACGTGGAGGAACTATTGAGCCTGCTATGAAGGTTTCAGTAATACACTGCATTCCACTAAATTCATGACTTACGCCTTCTTGGATGAGCACAAGAATACGCAGACGATAAATGCAGTACGACAGACGTCACGTATCCATACGTATATGCATGTTACGCATACGCAACACGCGCGGCTGGGGCGAGTCTTGAGAGTCTGACAATGCCTATATTTCTACCCGTATCGATAGCTCGTATCCAAAACGCCTCCGTAAGGCATAGAATCATTAACTAGTAGCCAACCGCGTTTATTTTTGCCCTTCCTTTCTCCCTTTCAAGAGGGATCGGAATCCCTTTGTGCAACGCAACCTACTTTCCAGTCCTCGCTTACGTGAATCCTCACTGAGGCCGAGGGATCATCGATAAAGTCCTAGCTGAAGGGACTCCAGCTTCAAGACAGTGCCCTCCCATTCACCCCTGGATACGAGCTGTTTATTGACCAACCGTGCTATGACATCGACCACCGACAAGGAATTTGTTTTAGTGCAACAGTTCGTCCTTATGAACCCGAGCGACATTCATTAGCAGAGTCAAGCTCCCCATTTCTGTTGGTTGATCGTTAAATGTTCAAGTTTCAGCTTAAACGAGAATTCATTCAAGTTGATCGCTGACAGACCCTGTTAAAGACATGGGTTGGCAGAGTACGAGGTCGTTGTAGGCATGGAGTAGCGACCATAAAGCCAGGATCCTAAATTAAAAACCCGCTTGCTTCATCTGCCCTTAGATTAGAATCAAAATAAACAATGCTAGGCGACATGTCATAATAATTGAGGGGAAATCACATCACACAAAACAACGTAATGTTATCAAAAGTGCAGTCCCTGATTGAGGATGCTGTATTGTTTGTCTATCCGAACGGCGTATCCAAAGTTTATGTACGTAGAAGTCGACGACTGTCAACCGGAGCTGATTCGCCCAAGAAACCAAAAACACCCCAATCCAGAATCTCCAGGTCTAGGTCCAAGTGGTACCCAAGTGCCTTTTTCATGTCTTACGCCCCAGCGCCTTCGGGGGTGAAGAGATTCCCGCTTCATGAAAAGTACAAGTCGTAAGAAGAGGGTATCCTTCGTATTGTTTTCATGATTCAAGAAACCGTGTTTGGCGTGGCGCTTAGTTGTTGAACCACCACTCGACCTCGGTGCGGCCAGAGTCGAGGCTGCCCCAGATCGTCTCGTAGACCTTTCGGCTGACATCGATGTCGTTGATAGCGCAGCCCATACACTTATCGACGACGGTAGCCTGGCAGGTCTTGCCATTGGCCTTGATAGTAATGGTCTTGCCGCACATGGGGTTGTTGTTGGAGAGCTCGCCCATGAGAAGGTGGGAGAGAGCGACAACGTTGATAGAGTCATCCTTGCCAGTGTCGTCCTGACCGCAGGCACCTTGACCAATATCGTAGTAGGTGAACTCACCGTTCTTGCTGTCAGAACCGCCAGAGGAGCTACTGCCAGAGGAGCTACCGCCAGAGGAGCTACTGCCTGAGGAGCTACCGCCTGAGGAAGGTTTGGCAGCGTTCTCCTGCTGAACGGGAGCGACCTCAGTCTCGGGCTCGGTCTCCTCCTTGGGGGCCGAGACAACAGCCTTGGGGGCCTGAGTGGTGGGCTTAGGGGCAGGAGCCTGGGTAGTGGGCTCGACGGGAGCGACATATTGAGAGGTAGGCTCAGCAGCAGCCTCGGCCTCAGTGGTGGTCTTAGGAGCAGGAGGAGGAGTGTAGACGCTGGTGACCAGAGTAGTGGTAGGGGCGGGAGCAGGCTTCTTCTCCTTCTTGGGAGCAACCTTCTTGGGAGCAACCTTCTTGGGGGCGGCCTGAGTTGTCTCGGGCTGAGGAGCAGTAGTAGGCTCGGCCTCAGGTCGGACCCAGACGGTGGTAGTAGCGTCGACCATCTCGGTAACGTACGCGATCTCAGTCACCCACTCAACCTCGGTGACAACATCGCGCTTCTCGTTCTGGTGGTGACGGCGGTGGTGGTTTCCGTGAGGGTTGGCATGGGGCTGAGCAACAGCCGCAGCGGCGAAGAAGGCGGAAGCAAGAGTAAAAGACTTCATGTTGATATATGGATAGTTTGTTGTTGTTGTTTTCGAGTTCTGTTATTCAACCAAAGAGTGGCTGTAGCTGTGGTACGTCTGGTGTGTAGACGAAAGGGTATCTCAACGCGATGGATGGCTAGGCAAAGGAAGGATGGTTTCGATTATGTTCCACAGGAATGAATCTATTCAAAAAAGAATTGAAGGAATGGACGTTGATCGTCGTGTGAGGGAATGTGTGCGTGAGAGAGAGAGAGAGAGAGAGAGAGAGAGAGAGAGAGAGAGTCCTGCTCAGTGCTCAGGTGGGAATGAGTGGTGTTTGAACTCGAAGAGATCGTAGGTGAAGAAACGAAACAAGGGGAGGAACCGACTCTTCCTTTAATACTACGCCTCGCCGTAAAAGACGGCGCCGGCTCATTATGCTAGTTCTTAAAAGACTTGGCTTTAAACTAGTACCTTGCTCTTAGTCTTAGCCAGGTACCGAAGATTGGAGGTGTGCCATCCATAACCAGCGCTGAACGCAGTGTGTCCGCAAGCAACCCGCTGGAACTTGTGAGTCAAGGGTACCGCAACTGTAGGCAAAAGAACCACAGGCAGCGGCGTACCGGATTCATCCCCGGTAGTGGGAGCTGAGAGGGAGTTCCGTTTTGAGGGGGGGAGCCTGGCCACGCGTTGTTTTTTCCCAAAGAAATCCACCCACAAGCAGAGCCCACACACCCAATTCCAAGCCAGTCTTTCTCGTGCCTGGCCTTGTTCCAAGGTGGATGGTGGAGACGAAACGGGCCACAGCACGGACGTGGCAAGCCGCCATCTCTTTCGCTCCTCAGGAGGTTTTCACCGGGCCATTGGGATCTGCTGGAGCCAGCCATAAAACACTTCCCTGAACCATGCAAACGGTCTGCCCTAACAGCTACGTAAAAAAAAAAGCCAGAGCGCTACACAGCCTGAGAAGGAGGACAAGGAGAGGACAAGGAGAAGCAAAATCAACCCTGTCGCCCTTCAGGGGTGCCGTGGCACCATCAGGGGGCATTCATCGTATTGTGCTGCAAAGTTGATCGCCAGCCTCCTCGTTCAGAACAGACTCAAAGCCCGTCCTCAATCAGCTAAGTTAGCTGCTTCATCTGAGAACGGCTTTGCGGGGAGTACGGAGTAGCGACTCACGTATTGCGGGCCGCGTCATCTTAGTATAGCGAAGTTGGAGAGGTATTGAACGGAATCATCAAACAACTTGATTTTTCATCCCGCATCACCTTTACAGAGAACGCACGCGGTCCAGTGGTCCGACTCAAGGCATGTTTTCTCACCCAGGATGTTGTGATTGGTCAATCTGCAAGGGGCCGCCCTGTCGTCAGCTTCCGAGTTAGATCTTGTCAGGGCTAAGAGGCAGCCAATGACAGTCTATATGTGCCTGACGATGGCGGGAGGTCTGCAGAGCGAGAAAACAAGGAACATCTGACACTCATGGAGGACCAAAGTTGGTGGAGGGGGAGACACAGTAAATCGATCTCTGAGTTGTCCTGTTCGCTGGCGCCTTGTGCCTGGCCCGAAACGCAGAGGCTTGAAAGCACTCAACGAGCCAACGTGCATCCGGGAGGTGTGGAGGACGCCATACGCCAAGTTGAAACAAGACCCATTTCTTCCCAGGTTCAGGGTAACGTTTTCATATGGTAGTCTGGGTGCCACCTCATCCACTCATCCATCAACGATCCAACGGCTTGCCTTTGCTGACATGGCTTGCAGCAATAGGAGCAGTCTTGTAGAAGCCTAGAAGCGTACGGAGTCTAGGGAGTACATAAGAAAGTACCAGGAAACCCGGTGGTGTGAGGGAAATAAAAAGTCTTCTTTGCCGCCTTCTCTTGCTGGGTCGTTCGGCATAATGTTGGCGCCAATGCATGCGTGACGTTCTCACTTATTGAGTCGTGCTCCAAGTCATTATTCCCTTTGCTTACTTCGTTGTCTGTGTGAACATATATGCGCTTTCACTGTGATGCGATGTGATGAAAATCTTACGGTGTGCTTGAAATTTCTTGAGAAAGATGCAGGCCACCATGACTTGGTTTTCTTTGCTAATAAGCACAGACTTCATTGGTCCACCTTGTACAGTGTCTTTTATTGCAACAAAGACGATAGATAAGTCTCAGACACATGTCGCTCGGAGGATAGTCTGTAACGCAGGGATGGATGCTCTGCATTTCTATTCTCTCTTCCACGAATTCCGAACCCTCGGATCGGGGGCAAAGTCAACAGTTTGAGGGCTCATGTACCTCCATCATAACGACACATACTCGGAGCAATACTGGAGGCGGACTATCATGAGTCGACTCAAGAACCCTTGCCGATGTTACATTGAAGTCCTGTTGGTCAGACTTACTATGCAGGTCCTGTCAGCGTCACTGTGTTTCCTCATTAAAGCATCCAGTCGGGTCTCCGCGTCAGGACTTAGCGATGCATGGACAGTTTTCAGCCGTATGCCAACAAAGATGCTGTGTAGACAAAGTGTTCCTTGACCTTTTCATCATCTTGACAGTTGAGTTTGACTTTCTTTTTTGGTTTGGCTTGTGGTCGAGCGGCTGGTGAAAGAAAAGAGGAAAAGACTCTGGCGCTGGAAAACTGGCCTATCTTCGTCGAATATTTCTTCGACCTTAAACGCTTTCTTGGCCATTTTGACAAAGGTCATGTCCGCGCGTCTCCTCTTCTTGAAACAAAAGTACACGACAGCAGCGGGGTTAAGCTCTAATAGAGCCTTAAGCGTAGACATCAGCAGAGGGAAGGCAGGTTCGAAATAGACACATTCGCCAGCCAATATCACGTCTGGCTTTTGCTCCAGCACGGCAGCTGGCAAGTCCTCGCCCCTATATGGACAGACCAGTCAGCTTGGTGGCTCGCCCTCATCTGAGCAGGGGATTGGTACGGCAGAGCAGGATGTTACACATGACAATAAATTCGAATTCACGTACCAGTTGAGCACCATCGCCTTGGCTTTGTCTTGTAGGTTGTTCAGCTCGATGTTGTGCTTCATCAGCTCAAACATCTCCAGCTGGTCCGTCACTAACAACTGATTCTGAAGCTGACATTCTAAGGCGACGGCAAGACCGATGAGACCGCCGCCAGCTCCAAGTTCCAATCTATGGCCAACGAGTCAGCAAGTCTACTCCGTCTTTGGTTATACTCACACTGTCTATGCAGACCAAGACAAAGGACCCGGTCCAAGTCACATGCATGCGATAGCAGTGTCGAAGTTGAAGAAAGAGCGCGAAACTCACATCCGAGCGTCAGCAAGACGGTCTTTGTGGTAACGCAACATATGCTTGCCGAGAAGCATTCCCGCGGGCCACGTTTGCCCACCACAACCAGATCGCACATCTTCGTGCACCTTGAGAGGACTGGAGAGAACGCCATCGAAATCGACAGTCGCAACACCACTGGCCTTGGAGGACGGCAATGGAGCGATGTCCTCGCTAATGGTGACCGCGTCCATCAAAGGGGACGATGGTGGACTGCTCATCGCGAAAGAATTGTCGCTGCTCAGGCCTTCGATTTCAGTCCCTTGACTTTTGCAGAGGGTCAAAAAAATTAATAATAAGAAATAGACTACATGGAGTAGTCGGATCTATCACGACTAGTTGCCCTCAAGGGATAGTGTTGAAAGTCGAAGGGATGTCGATGCAGTGGAGCTTGAGAGGCGCTGCCCTGCAGTTAAAACGAGGAAGATGGTTCTGTTCTATTGGATTCAAATGAAGTAAGAGGAATAACTTTCTATGGCTTTGTTCAGGCAGGTAGGCAAGTTACTCCCTCTTGCACCTGCTAACCTAGAATAAGATAGCCTTCTATCGAGTATCTGCGAAAAGCATAACTGCCCTGTGTGTCACCTGCAGACTTTTCCCCTTCTAATCACTGGAACCTACCTACCTAGGTACTGAGGTATGGCATCTCTTCCTGGGTACTCGGCTGCTCCTCTTTTGCCTCTTCTACTTGATGCTGATTAGACAGACTGCTGCTTTTTCCACTTGCATACGTGTGCGATCCAGACTCAAATAGACCCTTTTATTTTTGTTGGCCGTCACCATCGATCAAGGGTGCGCGCACTATCCGTATATCCTCCGCTTAAAGAGTCATCGAAACAGTTGAGCGATTGGCCCGTTAAAGGCTCTGCGGGACTGGCGATAACGACTAAACTATCCCGAAACTCATACTCCGTTTGGATAAGGGCTCCTCCACAAATAAATTCGCCGAGTTGCCCTTTATTGTAACAACAAGAGAAATCGGGTGTGATCCACTGCTGCCTCACTCGAGTGAGTGTTGCTACTAAGAAAGCTGAAAGCCGATAGATCCAAGGGTCGATTCAGGTTGCATCAGGTTGACGATTCCCAGGGAATGGCCCATATGGTAATATCAATACTCAATGGCCATGCTGAGTTTAATGTTCAAGGGAGGCAGGCGTTATATGATATCATAGCCAATATATGCTCTTTCAACAACACCATTGCTAATTATTGACTCTCCCTCTCCAGCCTTCTTTCCCTAGCTCGACGGAGCCCGTATCCCGTCAACCTCATGATCACTATGTCGAGTTTTTCATAATCATCATGCCGAGTGGCTACGATGTCTCACCAGCCTCTCTGGGCTGCCAGGCCTTCCATAGGAATGTAACTACAGCTGTATCAGCCTGCAGTACGGAGTACCGTTCCTTTGGTTATACCCGCCACACGTCAATGTCTCTCCATCCCACGGGAAGTTCTAGTTACCCTGAGACATCTTGCCTCCTCTTGAAATGGACGAATGGATTCAACACCAGCTAGACCAGTTCCCTTAATTGACTATCACCACCAAGTTTCCTCTCCCGTGGTTCAAAGAGACTCAGTGGAGAAGCTATACAGCAATGAAGGGCTCAGTATTCCTCTAGCTCAAGTCTTCAGCTTGCCAGCCATCAATATGTCATTCACGATATGCCTTCGTACTGTCGTCTGTCTCCCGGCCTTCCTGTTTCTCAATTCTCTTTCCTTCATCCTTTCGGCTCTATTCAGCGATTTCCTATTCACCTGGATGGCGTTTCATGTTATTCTATTCGTACTCCAACACTAAACAGTGTATTGTCATGTCACGATGACTTCCTTCATACTCGCTGTTCTTCTTCTCACCGTCTCAGGACTCACCAGATCTCAGCCAACAATAAACTACCCGATTAACTCTCAGTTACCACCAGTAGCCCGGGTAGATGAACCCTTCTCTTACGTCTTCTCTCGTTACACATTTCGATCAGACTCCAGAATATCATACTCACTTGGGGATGCGCCAAAATGGATTTCTATCGACAGCAAAGATCGCCGTCTTTATGGCATCCCGACCAATGACACAGTTCCCAGTGGCGACGTGGTAGGCCAGACAGTAGAGATCATTGCCAAGGATGATTCTGGCTCGACGTTGCTAAGTTCGACTCTGGTCGTGTCTAGGAACAAAGGCCCCTCCCTCAAAACACCACTTCTGGAGCAGATTAAAGAGTTTGGAGACTATTCGCCGCCGTCATCACTAATCTCGTATCCTTCTACGGAGCTCAGATTTACTTTCGATGCCGACACATTTGAATACCAGCCCAACATGATCAACTATTATGCGACTTCCGGCGATGGCAGTCCCTTGCCTGCTTGGATGAGGTTCGATGCTGGCTCATTGACATTTAGTGGCGAGACACCTCCTTTCGAGTCACTTATCCAGCCTCCTCAAACTTTTGACTTCCAGCTTGTCGCTTCAGACATTGTTGGCTTCTCTGCCGTATCAGTTGCCTTCTCTGTCATTGTGGGTAGACACAAACTCAGTGTCGACAACCCCAACATCATTCTGAACACTACCAGAGGGAAGAAGCTTGCGTATAGCGGGCTTGCAGATGGCATCAAGCTTGACAACAAACCTGTGAAGATCGACGACATTGATATTTCAACAGACGGTATGCCGGACTGGCTGTCCCTGGACAAGAAAACATGGGATATCGAGGGAACACCAGGGAAAGGCGATCATTCAACCAACTTCACCATCACACTCCGCGACTCATACCAAGACACACTCAACATATACGCCACTGTCAATGTCTCGACTGCTCTATTTCGCTCAACTTTTGACGGTATCAAGGTCGAGGCTGGAAAAGATGTCGATCTTGATTTGCGGCCCTATTTCTGGGACCCCGACGACATTGACCTTCAGATTTCAACCAAACCGAAGAAAGATTGGCTAAAGCTTGATGGCTTTAACATCACCGGGAAGATCCCAGTATCGGCTTCAGGAGATATAAGTATTTCTGTCACAGCTTCGTCAAAGACTTTAGACGACACAGAGACCGAGGTTCTCAATTTGAACGTCACACCGTTCGAGTCGACATCCTCATCAACAACTCGGTCTCGCACTTCATCAACATCTACGGGCACGTCTACTTCTGTCGCGCCCACCGAAACCTCTTCAGAGCCTGATGTACAGTTGTCTGATTCAGATGGGAGTCTGACAACCGGTACCCTCCTCCTCGCGATTCTTCTGCCTCTTCTGGTCGTCATATTTCTTTCTATGCTGCTTGTTTGTTGTCTCCTTCGCCGCCGCCGCAAACGGCAAACATATCTCTCGTCCAAATTTCGCCATAAGATCTCCGGGCCTGTCCTAGAGAGCCTTCGTGTTAACGGGGGCTCGGCGGCAATGCGAGAGGCCGACAAGGTCGAGATCATAGCAGCTGCAGGTAAACAACAACGCCGCCCGATAAGGACACCCCATTCCGAGATGGATTCGGCAACGCTGGTTATGGTATCTCCAACATTGGGGTTCATGGCCACACCTCTTGTTCCTCCGAGATTTGTCGCTGAAGATTCTAACAGCAGTGTATCTCGGTCCCTCGGTACAACCAACAGTGAGGACGAAAGAAGGTCCTGGGTCACAGTTGGAACTGCAACTGCAGGGCGGCCAAGTCGTGACTCTTTGAGGAGCCAACGATCGAACTCAACATTATCACAGTCAACTAGTCAGCTGATACCACCTCCGGTATTTTTATCAGATGCAAGGCGAAGGTCTTTTATGGGAGGCAACGATGCAGCTGACTCCTCGCTCAATGGTCTCCCTAGCGTCCAATCTCAGAGAGCATTGTTCCAGCAGGGCTCTGACTACTACACGAGTGGCAATGAAAGCTCATTGGCCTTCGCTTCCTCACATCTTTCCAGTCCAAGGCTTTTGACCAGGATCCCAACGCGAGGGCCAGATACTGGGCTCGGTTCTCAAGCCTCAGTGGGTGATGGTGAGGGCCCTTCAATAGGGGCAACCCAGAGCCTTCCAGCATTGAGACGACCGGAGCTAGTACGTCTGTCCACCCAGGAACTTCTAGGAGAGGATCTTGGCCCCAGTAGTAGGCCATGGTATGATTTGGAGGCACCCAGAGGACTTTTCAATGAACCTTCGTTTGGTTCCGGGGAGAACTGGCGTGTGTACGAATCCCAGCGCGATGGAACAGGCGCATCATATCACCAGCTTGTGGATGAGTCGCCTTTCCATCCACTTCGACCAAGCACGGCGATGAGTTCGAGCCGCGATGGAGCACAGCCCGGAGAGCGGGCAAGCTCGGAGCTTATTTCTCCAAGCCAATGGGGAGATGCTCAAAACAGTATCAGGGGATCATTGGCGTCTTTACGGCAAGGCTTGGGGCATTCGATGAGCAAGTTGTCTCGCTTGAGTGTCGATCCTCTCAGCGTTCCTGGCAGCAGACACTCGAAGCCGGCAGGAAACTCGTCGGTGAACTGGAGAAGAGAAGATTCAGGCAAGTCAGAAGGTGGCAGCTATGCCTTTCTCTGATGATAAGGACAGTTGAGTCGAAGTCCTGTATTGATGATATATATGTTGGAGCATGAGATACCCTGGCGCTTTGTTTTTGTTATGGTATATTGATACTTTCTTTTCTTTTCTTTTCCTTTTTCCTCTTTGCCGTATTCCTTGGAAAAGGGTAATTTTGGTGTTGTTCTCTCTATAGATGGGGTCTCCGAAAACGTGTTTGGTCTAGATTAGTAACACAAGTCCTCAAACGACACCCATAATCTCAATAGATAAATAACAAACTCTTGATACCTTGGATATTGACAAGTGACACACGAAACGACACCAAGATGTTTTGCACTATAAGGACAGATGTGCAAAACCAGTTTTCAATGGTTAATAGTTCAGGGTAGGCTAAACTGTTTTTATGCAGATCTCATATATATGTAGTTTTGTACCATCAGAATTGACGGCTTCATGTTTAGACCTATCCCTTCTTAAAAATTGAAAGTTACCTGAATAATACAACGTAAACCCTTTGCTTAAAGACGGGCTCCCTGGTTCCCAGTCTCTCTGGACCTTAAGCCTCGGGGATAGCATCATGCTCTAACAAAAAAGTGACCAGCCACAACCGCAGCCACAGCCCTACCTACTATCAATCGATACCTTGAGCACGCACGGATGGGGATAAGAAACTGGGTTTTGTAATTTTTGGAGCCGGACCGGACCGCCATCGAGGGAAGGGCACGCGACCTGACCTGAGGCTTATGTGTAGCATCCGATCAAATCAGGTTCTGAACAGGTAATTCTCAACAGCCACTCAAAGCACGCAGAGTAGCACAGATGAAGAACACACGCGGCTAGAAGTGGCGAGGACGAGCATGTAAATTTTTCACGCATGACAGTGAAAAAAAAAAGAGCGAACGAGAGGGGGACTGTTTAGGCGCCAGCGGCTGACGGAACTCTTACACGACACGACGTACTCATGCAAAGTTGTTCCCTATCAACTATCCGTACCCAAGTAGGTAATTTTCATACAGTGGGTGGTTTTAAAAAAGGCTCAACTTATTTTAGTGTATCAATGGGGTGATGGTTTGTATGGATGGATGCGTACATCATAGCCACTGACGTGAGGTCATTGTATCACCTCGAGTTATTTCATACAAAGCGTGGCTGCCAGTGGCGGCTCCATTCCTATGGGAACAGGGGTTAACTAGCAGAAGGGCAGCCCAGATTGATGATGTAGGGACAGGAACAGTTCAGTGTATTCGCCCCTGCCTTGGACTAGAATGGTGCTAGGACCAAAGTAGTTGAGCTCTTTCAGATGGGATCGAGGAGCGAGATATCACGGTTGAAAACACCTTGATTGGCACATGCTGGTTGATATCAAGCTGTAGCGCTCCCCCGGGGCGTAAGAAGACTTCTGACGTTAAAATGAGGTGCCAAGAATACTTAGTCCAAGATCCTCTGAATCTTTACCAAATTTTACCAAATTTTACTAAATTGACCTGAGGCTTTTTGTTACCTAGAATAGAGGTCTCAAGTTGTATTGCATCCCCTGGGCGCTGTACCGAAGGTCTCCTGAGGTTAGTAGGTCCCAACTAATTATGCCTCGAGGAGCACAAGATTCAGCAATACGTAGGTACCTTAGTCTAATAAGATAGGCACCCTAGATGGATGCTGCACTTGACAGTTTCCCCGAGAAAATGCATAATCCATATTCATCATTGGCAATGCCTACCGGCGATACCCCCGCCTCATTTGATTTCCAAAGCCCGCGCCTCAGGTCGAGCCCAGGGCAGCTAAAAACCTACGTCCACCAGGCAAAGGTACCAACCGAGGCTACTAAGGTAGGGGAGGAAAGAAAACTCAGAACCTTGATCCTAAATGATAAAAAGACTTAGGTAACTTGGGATAAATTTAGTGTAACTTTACTAGATTTAGGATATCTTTTGC